>VDFB02239422.1:0-19876 GCA_007258455.2 Sequoia sempervirens | reverse complement strand
TTTTAATGAAACTTACACATTTCTCTCCCCCTATATATATATAATATATTTGCAGAGATAGATAGATACCTAATTTGAATGTAAATGAACAAGGTATAAATTTAATGTACATACCTATATTTATTGATGAACTGTTCAGTAATATATTAATTTCAAATTAGCTATCTATCTATCTCTGCAAATATATATACATATATATATAGGGAGAGAGATATGCGCAAGTCTCATTAAAATGAACAGGGCCATATATATTGCAGATATAGATAAATGTGTAAGTTTCGTGAAAATGGATAGGGATGTGGGAAACATATATATATATATGCAGAGAGATAGATAGATAACCTAATTTGAACGTAAATTAACAAGGTATGTATATTTATATTTTGCAATTTGAAATTAATATATTACTAAACAGTTGATCAACAAATATAGGTATCTACATTCAAATTAGGTATCTTTCTATCTCTGCATATATATATATATATATATTTTGCATACTCAAATTTATATATTACTGTACAACTCATCACCAAATATAGGTATCTACATTCAATTTATACCTTGTTCATTCACATTCAAATTAAGTATCTATCTATCTCTGTAAAGTGATTGTATGTATGTCCTCATTTACATTGAACCTAATTAGATGTATGCTTTGTTTGTTCAATTAAAGCGACTGTAAATATCGGCCCCTATCCCTTACAGTCAACTGTCATAATGGCTAACTCCTACTTATGTTACTATGTTGTTTGAGAAATGGTACTAACATAAGTAGGACTCAACCATCATCAAAGTTAGCTGTAAGGGAGAGGGGTCAATATTTAAGTCACATCAAAACACTCTTGCCCTACAGTGCATGCAGTTAGAACTGCTATAAAATTCATGGAAAATACCATGACTTATAAACTATTGGCATAATGCAGAGATAGATATATACATACATATATAAAAGTTGCATAATTCCAGCTCGACTGTCAAGGGACGTGGCATAAAAAAATTACCCGACTGGGACGCTGATGACGTGGACCCCTTGCTCAAAGTTACCCTACCCACCATCGGTTACATTCAACTTAATTAGATGTATGTTTTGTTTGTTCTTCAATTGTACTGACAATATGCGAAGAATATCTCAAACAACATTATGAAACATTAACACAACTTGAAACAGCAGTATGATAGAAATATTTGAAACCCTTTATTGTCTTGCAAAGCTATTTGAAGATATAAATATTTGTATCATGCTGCTATTGCAAGTTCATATATATGTGTATCATAATGTTGTGTCAATTATATGCATGGTTAGCTTGTTCTTCAATTACAGTCAATAGTAAATGTATGGATTCGTTGTTTCAGTCGGTATCATTATTTTCAATATTAAGTGTATGTTGTTTACTAATCACTATGTTGGTTCAATCAGAGGAAGATAAATGCGTAAACAAATAATAGGCGATCTTCAAGGAGGAAGCCTCCACAAAAGCGGAGCCAAACAACTATGCCCACACACATGAGAGGTGTGCATCTGCCACATAGCGATGAGGAGGATGTTGTCATTCCTGTTCACCACCGAATTGAAGAACCAAGTAGTGAGGAGGAGGTAGAAATTGTTTTGGAACAACCAACTGAATCTGTAGTGCAAGCTAACCCAGCTGTATCAACCAAAAAGGTTGCACCAAGGCATGAATGGACCCAGGCTGACATGGACCATGCCCTTGAAGATGTCGAAGACTACGGCTGGTCAACTAGAGGTGCAACAAAAAAGTGGGGTATTCCTACCTCAACATTGTCCAATTGGCTAGGTGGTATGACCACTACAAAAAGGAAAGGGCCCCCAACAGTCCTAACTGAGGAGGGAGAGTCATTGATCGTCGAATGGTGCAAGGAGATGGTTGTTGTTGGCCAAGGTTTGGAGATCATCAATCTGAAAACGGAAGTGGCCCAAATATGTGAAACAAGGAATAATCCCTTCAAGAATGGGCTTCCTGGCAAGTCATGGTGGACAGGATTCAAAAGAAGGCATCCTGATCTCAACTTGAGAACAACCCAAGGTCAAGATAGAGACCGTGCTATAAATCTAAGGCAACCGATTGTAAGTGCTTTCTACGACACTTTGGAGAAGGCATATGCAGGAGGGAACTATGGACCACAGAGGATTTGGAACTGTGATGAGATAGGGCTGCAAGCTGGCTGGAACGGTAACATGAAGGTGCTTGCCATGAAAGGCATGAGAAGTGTTGCTTACATTATCCCAAAGAGCCGGGAGTGGATCACTATTCTAGCATGTGTAAACACTGCAGTTCAAAAAATTCCAGGTTTTTATTTGTTCAAGAGCAAAAAAAATGTGCAAAACTACATAGCCAACTGTGAGCCAGGAGCATTGATGGTTGTTCAACCTCACGCGTGGATGACTAAAGAGCAATTTATCAAATGGCTCAAGTTCTTTGCTATGCAAGTACCTGGGGGTTGCTCACCCACCCATAGACACCTCTTGATATTTGATGGGCATGAAAGCCATGTAGCCTTCTCTGCCATTACCAAAGCAAGGGAGCTTGGTATTGACTTGCTCACCCTACCCGCCCACACATCACACAAGTTGCAACCTCTTGATGTGAGTGTTTTCTTGTCTTTCAAGTGTAACTTTGAAAAGGAAAGAACAAATTGGACCATTAGACATCCAAATCTGGAGATAAGAAGGGAAAAATTGGCTACACTTGGTAGCCTAGCTTTTCAAAAGTCATTGACTTTTTCAAACATTACAGCTAGCTTCAAGAGGACATGTATTTGGCCATTTGATCGAAATGCTTTGGATAACGACATGAGGGTTAGCGAGACATTCCACTTTGCTACCCCCGAGGAAGCATCAACTGCTACAAACATTCTAAGCCTTTCCAACAATGGTTTGGCAGTCAATGAGGGTGAGTCTAATGTTGGAACTGCAGAAGTTGGAGATCAACAAAATGGGATGAATGGTTAGTATGTTCTGCATTTGTTGTATGAAGTTATATTTCAGTATGTTGTTACACTATGTACCATTGTTTGATATGTTGCTTATTTCAAATCAACTCAATTAGATGTATGGTTAGTTTGTTCTTCAATTACAATCGATCTTACATGTATGCATTTGTTGTTACACTATGCACCATTTTTAGATATGTGATATAGTATGTGTGAAATCTGCATATGCATATTTTGCAATATGCATATGCATATATGCAAATTGTTGTATGAAGTTAAATTTCGTGATACTGCTTGGAGAAATGGTATTTAAAGGATAAGTAGAGCTCAACATATGGTTAGTATGTTCTGTGATTTGTTGTATGATGTCATATCGGCATGTTGTTACACTACAAAATTTTCATTGTTTGATATGTTGCTCATTTCCAATCACCTCAATTAGATGTATGGTTAGTTTGTTCTTCAATTACAATCATCTTACATGTATGCATTTGTTGTTACACTATGTTCCGGTGATTTGTTGTATAGCGAAGCTATATACCGATATATGGCAATATGCATATGCATTGCATATATGCATATGTTGTAATAGTTAAATTTCAAGTGATGCTGTTTTGAGAAATGGTATTAACATAAGTAGGAGCCTATTACATGTAGATAGACTACGCATATGCATATATGCATATAAGTGTATGAAGATAAAATTTAGTATGTTGTTTGAGAAATGGTATTATCATAAGTAAGAGTCAAGATGGCTAAGGTTGTATGAAGATAAAATTTAGTATGTTGTTTGAGAAATGGAATTATCATAAGTAAGAGTTAGCATATGCATATGTATGTGGATACTGTCAGCAATTTCTTTCTCTATTTGGATTTAAATTACATGGATTGGATTCATTTGTTCTTCAAATACTCTCAAACTTACATGTATGAATTTTTTGTTTCAAATTCCAATGAACCACTTGAACCAGTAGTATTGGGAGACCACAGTACTATTGGAGACATCTCTTTCCCTGCCAACTCCACCTAAGTAGCCCTCCTGGCTCTTTGATGGTGCTGCCAATCTTGCTATGGATATGCATGCGGACAAAGAAAATAGTCTTTCAATGCCATCTCCACTACACTGAATGGGTCCCAATACGTTAGTACATTTCTATGTTGATTGTGGAGACAGTGATGGTGAGCAATTAGGAGATAAAATGGATGCTACAAATAGTGAGATGCTAGAAACAAATAATGACGATTTGATTGAACCTTTGGGAGGCCAACAAACTTCATGCATCTCACAATTCTTGAAGCTACCAATTCATGTGGGGAAAGACAAGTCTAATAAGGTAGCTGACTTCTGGATCAAATTGCAAAGAGGATCAAAACTCCTAACTATTGACGACTTCATGGCAATGCTAAGTGAACAAGATGAAAAGAAGAAGGAACTAGAAGAACTGAAATTGAGGAAGAAGCAACAACTTGCAGAGCGTAAGATAGAAAGGATATCAAAATTGGAGGTGAAAATTATTATGAGAATTGAAAAGAAAAAGCAACAAGAAGTAGCAGAGGCTAAAAAGGAGCTACAAAAGAATGAGAAGGACAAAAAAAGGGAGGACCAACAGAGAGAAAAGGAAGCTGCAAAAAGGGAAAAAGAGTTGGAGAAGGCACAAGAAAATGGTGCAAAGGAGAGGTGACTCAGCAACCCTCTAAATCCCTTGCTTGACCGCCATAGGATCTTCACATATTTTGTATCTATTCAATGCCCCCAATATTGTCCATCACCTACCCAAGCTACCACCAAAACATTTCAGAGTTGGAGTCCTTCTCACTCGCTCTCCTATACACACTCACCTAGCCCCACAAGAAGCCAACCATATGAGAGTTGGAGTCCTCGTTTACAGGCCTATCAAACATCACCCACCCCAAGCATAATCCAACCAACTCAATCATTGAGTCCTTCTCCATCATAGGCCACATCCAACTCACAAGACAACTTGCCATCAAAATTTAGTTTTCCAACATTTTTTGATTGATTTGAATGTTTGGTTGCTAGTTTTTTGTTGTGAAGTTCTTGATGGATTCAAAATGATGTTTGAACTTTTTTGTTTTGAATGTTTCTAACTTGAAACATCAGTATGGATACCACAAAGACAACATATTCCATCATATTACTCTCTATCTCTGCAATATGAAACATATGTATCTATCTATCTCTACGAGAGGAAACTTATGTGTCTATCTATAGTAATCTATACATATATGTATCATAACGGTGTATTAATCTATTATTTTAAGTTATTTGAAAATTCAGTATGTTGTATCATTCTATGCAGCATACATATGTATGGTAATGTTGTAATTGAAAGGGTTGGAAAGATTTCAACCATAACAGAGCTTAAAGTGAGAGTGGTTGATGACAACATAAATGATGGTTATGGAAATTAACAAGGTGTCCACTCATTTAAATGTAAATGGATAAGGAAATTGTTGACAGTATGCACATACATATGCATATGCGGACTCCTACTTATGTTAATACCATTTCTCAAACAACATACTAAAATTCATAGTGTAACAACAAATTCATACATGTAAGATTGAGTGTAATTGATGAACACACTAACCATGCATCTAATTTAAAATGTAAATGGAGAAGGGAAACGCTCTAAAGATGCACATGCACATGCTAACTCCTACTTATGTTAATACCATTTCCCAAACAACATACTGAAATTTAACTTCATACAACAATTGCATATATGCATATGCATATTGCAAATATGCATATTTGCATAGATGCAATATGAATATTGTATATGCATATCTAACTTTGGTACATAGTGTAACAACAAATGCATACATGTAAGATCGATTGTAATTGAAGAACAAACTAACCATGCATTTAATTGAGCTGATTCGAAATGAACGACAAATTAACCATATGCTGACCTCCTACTTATGTTAATACCATTTTCAAATAGCATACCGAAAATTTAACTTCATACAACAATTGCATATATGCATATGCATATGCAACATATATAACAATGGTACATAGTGTAACAGCATACTAAAATATAACTTCATACAACAAATGCAGAACATACTAACCATATGCTGACTCCTACTTATGTTAAGATTGAGTGTAATTCAAGAACAAACTAACCATGCATCTAATTGAGCTGATTCGAAATGAACAACATATCAAACAATTGTACATAGTGTAACAACAAATTCATACATGTAAGATTGAGTGTAATTGAAGAACAAACTAACCATGCATCTTAATTGAGGTGGATTGAAATGAGCAACATATTAAATAATGGTACATAGTGTAACAACATACCAAATATAACATCATACAACAAATGCAGAACATACTAACCATATGTTGACTCCTACTTATATGTTAATACCATTTCTCAAATAGCATACTGAAATTTAACTTCATACAACAATTGAATATATGCATATGCAACATATATAACAATGGTAGCTATGAAGTAACAAAGATAATTAAAATATAACTTCATACAACAAATGCAAGTAACATACCAACCATATTTAATTCTACCTATAAGTTAAGAGATTGAGTGTAATTCAAGAACAAATCCAACTATGCATCTAATTGAGCTGATTCTAAATGAACAACATATCAAACAATTGTACATAGTGTAACAACAAATTCATACATGTAATATTGAGTGTAATTGAAGAACAAACTAACCATGCATCTAATTGAGGTGATTGGAAATGAGCAACATATATAACAATGGTACATAGTGTAACAACATACTAAAATATAACATCATACAACAAATGCAGAACATACTAACCATATGCTAACTCCTACTTATGTTAATACCATTTCTCAAACAACATATTGAAATTTAACTTCATACAACAATTGCATATAAAATATGCATATGCAACATATATAACAATGGTACATAGTGTAACAACATACTGAAATATAACATCATACAACAAATGCAGAACATACTAACCATATGCTGACTCCTACTTATGTTAGATTGAGGTAATTGAAGAATGAAACTAACCATGCATGTAGTTGAGTTGATTCGAAATGAACAAAATATCAAACAATTGTACATAGTGTAACAAAAAATTCATACATGTAAGATTGAGTGTAATTGATGAACAAACTAACCATGCATTTAATTGACCTGATATTAACATAAGTAGGAGTCAACCATCATCACACATAGCTGTAAGGGAGAGGGTTCGATATTTACAGTCACTTTAATTGAAGAACAAACAAAGCATACATATGATCACTTCAATAGACATGTAATTGTAGACGTGCAACGTGCATATATATAATGGCAGTATTAGAACACTATCATACACTCCATAGTTTCGGGTGGCATGCACCTATGTTTTGGCCAAAGTATGTATGTATGTGTGTACATTATACACACATACATGTATGTGTGTCTGTATAGTATCCTATACACACATACATGTATGCATGTGTGTATACATACTATACACACATGCATACATGTGGCTGTGCAGGTATAAGTATATACACACATGCATGTATACATACTATACACCATGCATACATGTATGTGTGTATAAGCATATACACACATGCATGTAGAGCAAAGACATATATTAATATACATTGGGACGCGTGTATTACCATGAAGACGATAAGTATTGCCATGTATGTGGTAGAGCAGATATCGCATGCATATACGTACGCGCAGTATAGTACTTATACACACATACATGTATGCACGTTGTATACATACCTATACACGCATTTACACATGTATGTGTGTGTAATACAGATATACACAACATGCATGCATGCATGTATATAGCTTATACACACACAAGAGCTGTATCCATGCTGTATAGTATGTATACACTGATGCATACATGTATGTGTGTATATGATACCATGGCTACCGACACATCTAGGTATGTGTGTATAAGTATGTATGTCTATGTCTCAAATAGAAACATACATACATACATACATAAATAATTATGTAGTATGTATGTATGTATGTGTGCATACATGCATACATAATATTTTATTGTTTATTCTAATATAAAGATGTTGAATATTATATCAATTTAAAAAGAAATGTTTAGTCAATTAAAAATTAAAATGATTACTAAATTGACTAGGAAAATCGTATAAATGATTAGTCAATTAAAAGAATAAAATGATTACGTAATTGACTAGGAGATTTCTATAAATGGATATGACTGTATTCCCTAAATCAGTCATATTTGAAGCAAAGACAAAGGATAGGGAAGAGTGGACGATGGGGGTCGAGAATTCTTGAGCGAGGGGTTCACGACAATGATCAAAAGAGCCGGCTAAAACATAGGTGCATAAAACCCTTCACAGTCGAGCTGCAGAAACACACATACTGCCACTATACATATGCAAATTACAGAGTACAAAATGCAAACTAAGCTATATTTGAATGGCAGACTGTGTGTATATGTGTGTATACACACATATATATGCATATATTCCAATTACAGAGGTATAAAATGAAAACAAACACATATATTATGGTGGTGTGTGTGTATATGTGTGTGTAAACATATAAATATGGATATATATAGACATATACACACAGTCGACCGTATATACACATAAATGTAACTGTATACACGCATATACACACAGTGGGCCATTTATATGCATATATATAACTGTATTCTCACATATAGACACAATCTGCCATTATATAGTTCTATTATTGCTAGAAAATTACATTTGTGAGCCGTTGTTGTGTGTATATGTGTGTATACACAGATATATATGCATATATATCTATGTATACACACATTTACAAACAGTAGCGGCCATGAATAAGCTGCAACAAAGCTTCATTACACGATGAAAGCATTACAATTTTTTCTTGCACATTTAACAAAAGAAAATTGCAAGAAAATCCTACAATTTTTTTGCAATGCATAGTTACTGCCTGAGTGAGGTTGGAAGACAACCTCACCTGTGTAGCAAGAAGATATATAGTTTCCTTTTACTGAATATGGTGTTGATAAACACAAAAAGCACGAAAAATGTATCACCACCACTCAGCCATGGCCTCACCACTGTCGGCGTCCGTCCTAACCAGAGCTAGTTCTCAATGGAATCGCTGAAAATGAATGATGTCTCATTAATGGGTGTTTCATGAACAGAATGCAAGACCACGCGAATGGTGTGCATTCCGAGGTGGTTGGCGTTAAGGCCGATGGTGGGGAGTGTGTAGCAGTTAATGCGCATTAACTAGAATATGCATATGCAAGTAATGGCGTGGCGCCAAACAACAATCGGTCATACAGATGTCCGCGATAGGTATACGCCTAATTTTTACTCTTTTTTGGCAGTTTTTGGAAATCGCCCCCAAAACCTTGGAAAGCGTGCTCAAAATCTTGCCAAATTTTTATTTCAAACTGCCAGCTCGACAGTGAAGGCACGTGGCAAAAAAAAATTAGTCAACTCGGACGCTGATGACGTGGACCCCTCGCTCAAGGTTACCCTACCCGCCATCGGGCCCTCTCCCTTATTCCTTGTGCTACAACTAGAACGTGGCATCTTGAAGAAGTAGGTGGAAGTCATGCAGTCAAAGGAAATTATATCGAACTTCAAGGTTGAGGTCGTGGCAATCATTACCACCCCAGAATGAATGCACTGGAGAGTAGGTGAGGGCTCAGCATACGCCACCCCAGGTTTCCATAATGTATTTTTAAGCAAACTTATGATTACCTATCGGGTTTCAAAGAGAATCAATCCTTGAGCTCAAGGCAAGATAGTTGCATTTTAAGGTAGATATTAATTGCGTGATCAAGACTGTGTTCAGGCGGGGTGATCTCTGGCGAGTACCATAAGTCATAGCTGGTTTGACATAGGCATCGATCTCTGCAAACTTTTATTCACAGTATTGGGAAGGACCCACGCCGTTCTAAATGCAAGCACAACTTAAGTATAGATATCTAGCTGAAGGTTAGGTGAAAATTTCAGTAGCCCCGTCTCTCAGTCAGAATGTTAAGGGATGTCTGCACAAAGTGAGTTCAATTTTGTCCTGGCCATCTGCATAAGTGCATGACCTTGAGTCGCTCTAAGATAGTCTCCCAATTAATTTTGGATGCAAGGATGACAACCATAAACACTGGCTTGAGCATGATAGTATAAGTAATAGAATGTTTAACTAGCAATTGCACCACGTCAAAGAAGTGTGGAAAGTCAATTAAGATAAATTTTGATCTATTTTTGTAATATATAAAACTATTTTAATCATTTTATGTAATTAATAGTTTTATTTTAAAATATAATATATAATAATACATATAATTAAATTAATTTTTTTTTATTATTATTAAAATATAATCCACATTTCATATAATAATTTAAAAAATCAATTTAAAAAATTATTAATGATATAAATAAAATCAATATAAAAAATGCAATGATGCCCTGAGCCCATCTGATCTATTTGGAGTGAGACCCAAATTATCAATATAGAATGTGTGTATTCTTGTAAATATTCCAATTGTCTTCTATGATGAAATTGAATAACTTACTTTGAAATTTTGATAAATTTGATCTATTTTTTACTATATAAAATTAAAATATTATTAATTATAAATTTTAATTATTTTATGTAATTCTTTATTAATTGACTCTCTATTTACAATCAAAATTTTAAATAATATTTATAACCATTTCATTATTAAAAAATCAAATTTATATATAATAGTAAACAAAATCAAATTATATAATAATTAAAAAATTGAATTATACATTATATTAATTAAAAAATAAACTATATAGTAAAACAATTTACAATCAAATTTTATATTATACTTATTAAAAATTCAAATTACATAATATAATAATTAAAAAATTCAAATATACACTATAATTAAAAAATTAGAAAGCTATTCATGTAACTTAATGTTTTGTTTAAAGCGGTCCTATCAACTTATCGTTGACCTTTTTATTGCCTATAAATTTATGCGTGCATGTGTAAGATAGGGCCTCGGTATTAAGAAGGCTCAGTATGGTTCTTAGCTTAGCTTTTCCGTACTCTTATTTTCCTCCAAGTTCGAGGAAACAATGAGTATGGTTCTTACCCCGCCTGCCATGATTACTTTCTGATAGCGGCGATTCCTTGTAATATTCCTACTTTTGATGATAAATATTATTGGTGTATAAAGATGGATATAAAAATAATAATGGAGGAAACGATATCAATATTAATGTTAATACTATTATTATTGATACTATTGGATTTTAAAATTAGTGGTGATATTAATAATATCAAAGGTATAAATTTTACTAAGATTGTAATAAATATTTGAATGTAAATTTAATTAATTATTAATATCTAATGGGATAATGGTAATAATGTTAATTGGAGAATTTAAATAATCTTGCTAATTCTGGGTGAGAAAATACTTCTTATATATGAAATAAAACAAAACAAAAAGTTACGGCATTTGTAAAATTTCTTTCTATTAACAATTAATAACTAAAGGTAAATATGGTGTTAATATTAAGCTAATTTTAATATTAGTATTAGCATTGGTGGTTAATGCAATTAATAAAAGTGAGTTTTTAATACTATCTTTTGCAATGTTAGAATAATGTGAATGTTAATATCTAGTATTAATGATGTTACTATGTTTAGGTTGTTGTGATTAAATAGTAATAACATTTTAGTTATATTTTGAAGAGTAAATATTATGTTGGGTTAAGTTAAGACAATGTTATAATGTTAAATTGACTATCAAAATAATACTATTACGATCCTTGGGAAGGATGTGCAACTTGTATCATATTTTGCCTCAACACTTTGAGAGTTATTTAGTTGTATTAATATGTAAAAAATATTAAAAAAAAATTGTTGGGTTTTCCTTGCGAAAATTTTTGGGCATGGCACATGAGGTTGTATGGAGAGATGAGGTGAAGTGAAGTTCACTTACTAATTTTAGCCATGATCACTAAATTTAGCTTTGGTCTCTAAATTTAGCTTTTGGAAGATTAAAGATAGGAAATGATATTATTAGGAAATAAATATAATAAATAATTTATTTATTTTTAAAGGAATGTGCAAACTAAATAAATTAAATAATTTATTTAATTTTAGAAGAATAACTAGCTAACTAAATAATTAAAAATTATGTATTTATAGGATATGAGAAGAATGCATGATTTAATTAAATAATTAAAAATTCTTAATTATATGGATAAGAAGATAATGCAAGATTTAATTAAATAATTAAAAATTATTTAATTATGGGGATGAAAGAATAATTAGAAATAATCAAATAATTAAAATTATTTAATTAAAGTGGATGATGGAAAATGATTAATTAAATAAATAATTAAAAATTATTTAATTAATAGTGATGAAAGGGGGGATTAGCGATGATGACGAGAAATGATAAATTTAGAAGAATGTGTTAGATATTTTTAGGTATCTATACAATCTAATTTCTCTAATTTTCTTGAGTATTTAGAGCTGAAATGAACTAGCAACCCCTTGAATTGTTGGAGAATGTTGAGAATGATTTTTATCAATTGATTGTTCAACTTCTATAGCCCTTTTGTTTGACCTTGTATTGGCTACCACAAAATTAGAAGGTTGATTTTCACCTTGCATTTTCTTGACTCCACAAAATTCTTCCCTTTTCCAATTCAGTAGTATGGCATCACTTTGCACATGCTCTTGAAAAGCTTCTTACTATAATGGTGCATTTTGATAAGTAGAGGTATTTTGTACCATTAAAACTTGGTTGAGAAAATCATTTGGGCAAGTGGCTTGGTTGTGGGTTTGATTTCAAGGGAAACACCATTCAAAGTCGTGTACCAAGTATTTTTGGATAGGCACTAGTGCCTTAGAAGTGTTGGTAGCATTTGGAATGTATGCTTGAAAATGCTTAATATTGATGGCTTCGTTTTGGCCTTAAGAATGAACTCAGAACTATGGTCTTTGAGACTTATTGGATTGGTAAGTTACTTAATAAGGCCTATAGTTTTGAACCTACTAATTTTTAAAATTTACCAACTCATTTCTAAAATTTTGAAGAAGACTTTTTTCTTCTTACACAAATCATTAGATTGACTTCAAACAACTTTGTCTTGAACTAGTGTTTTGTTGATTGGTGTTGATATGGGTGTTATTGCAGGTATTGGAGATGGCATGAGGGGGTTTATTTGTGGGAATGTGGGCATAGGAGGTCTAGGTGAAATTTTCTCAACTTAAGTATAAGTCTATTCTTAGCCCTTATATCTGTCTCATAAGCATCTATTTTTTTTTTCCACCCATAGATTGGATCATAACCAAAATATCACTATTTGATGCTCTCAAATAGTATAAAAAATTATATTCAAGTGAGGGCCTTACTAGTTGTGGAATCCTATTTCATGTTCTTTGAAACCTAAAATTAAAATAAGTCATATGTTCATGTGGTGCTCTTTTTTTGGTTGCCAATTGCTCCACTAGACACAAGTGATATGGTTTGTCTTCAAATAGCTTGCATAGGAGTTACCCTAGTTGATCCCACGTGCTAATAGAATTAAACCATAAAATTCATACTATTGTATTTTTTTTTCCGTTAAATGAGGCAGCCAACATCCTAATAGCAACATTTTTTGTAGTCACATGATGCATTCCACAGATTTTTGTGATATCTTTGATATATTTAATAGGAGCAGTTGCATCTTCTCCATTGAAGAAAGGAATATTCTTGAGGAATCAATAGGAATATCATCATGTTGGGCAAGGTTTGATGGGCTACCCCCCTTAAATAGCACAAAATATTGATTCCTAGGAGTAGCCATAAGAATTAGAGGTGATTGATTTTGAGGAGTGTAAAAGGAATGCATACCAAATGGATGTGTGGAATGTGATCTTATTGAAACACTTTGGGTTTTTTATAATTATCTTCCTCTCCTCCTAAGTGGTGATAGTTGAAAATACTCAAATGGTTCTGAACTTCCCCTTTTTTGCACTCTTCTCATAAGTTTTTCAACACTTGATCTTCTTGAAACCAATATTTTTGAATCTCCCAAATCACCAGGTATATGAAATATTGCCTCCAAAATAATAAATTACTAACATACACACCAAATATCAACAATGAATGGAAAAAAATGCATTATAATAGTTCAAAAAATCCCATTGGGAGTGCCAAAAACTATTGTCACATTTGAATGCACCCTTTGGAGGATTGATGAGTTAATTCTCCTTCCAATTGCAATAATGGAAACACTCCAAGGTTGTGGGTGGCCTATAATTTGGATTGAATCTCTAGAGAGGGTTGGTTATCCTAGTATATCAATTAAACTAACTTGTTCTACTACTATTCACAATGGAAAGGAATGGAAAATAAGTTTGAAATTTAAAACATAAAAGTGAGGTGATGCACACAAAAAATAGTGGCTTGTACTTGCTTTAGTATGTACTATATGATTAAAAAGGCCAATTGACTATGCTCAACTCAAATTTTGACATGTTTACATAAGTGTTTCATAGATAGGTTATCAATTTCATACAATTGCATCTTAACATGAAACTTGAAGGAGAACACAAACTATGACCTATAAACAAATTACTACTACATGAAAGGAAATAAAATTGAGACATAAATCAAGGATATATTATTTTTATCACAAGGTGTAATCATCCATCCATGACATGCATAGAAATACAACTTTGAGTAGGAAAAAAATATTATTTTTCATTGATCAAAATGTATTTTATAGCTAAATACAAGTTTGTTACAATATTTTTCCTTAGAAGAACTGAGTTCAAAATTCTTGATAGATAATCCTAATGTGTTACATCTATAGTTCATATATCATATATCATGTTGTTCTACCTTTCTAGGCATACATACAAATCTAACCAAAAAGAGAGAATATAGGACATGTCATTGGAAACTAATTACAATGTTTATCTTGACTTTCCTAGTATACCTTCTTTGGGGTGCTTGAGAAACTAATTCCTAGTTTGAATCCCTTGAAATCTCCAAAAAGGCTCTAGCTAGGCATTGAGGGAAAGAAACTTTGACCTTTCAAAATCTCTCTTTTGGATGCTCTTGAAAAAGCTCCAATCAGCAACATCCAACTCCTAGATGCTTGTAATATGTTATGAATTATTGTTACAAGTGTTTTAACTGCTCAAAGCACTTCTTAATCTCCTCAAATTCCCTTTAATCCCTTAAAAATGTCACATGCACATATATAGGGCATGATTTTTCTTGATTTTGAAGATAAAACTATCCCTTTCACATGGCTTACCTACCTCGTGGCTATCTTGTAGACTATCACTCACATAGGAATGTGTCTACACTAGAAATATTCTTTGAGTAATTTCCCTCTCATGGCTTCTAAGCACTAATGATTGTGTGTCATAGATATATAATTTTTATTATAAGTATTTAACTATACTACTAAAATAAATTGTCATACACAATTATATCTCACAAGACACTCACAAAGTATCATGGCAGTGCCTTGATGACAATTTTCATTGAAGGTATGCCACTAAACATAGATTGAATTCGCTATCATTTGAAGAATATTTTCATTTATTGACCTCTATACAAGTCATGTTGAATTCCCCCCAACAGGTCTTTCAACTTCATTTCTCTACTCACTATCATATTTTACCTTAGAATTGTCCTTCCATAGATTACAAATATGCATAGGCTGAATATACTATTATTGACAACAAACAATGATGTTTTTCATGTTATAGCATGACTATCATCTAGACCTTTAATTATTGTACCATCTTTAATATTATCCATGGACTGTCATTTGAAGATTAGGGTCATATTGACTTGAAGACTATTCCCATTGTCATGTATTTCAGTTGTCCACTTCTCCATTTCTTGGTCAATGTTTTTTTGTAGAATCAAAGGATATGATTTCCTTTGTTGTTGTGCATGCTTTGTTTCTTTCCTTCAAATTTTCCATCTATGTCATGATTACCTTGTAAAATTTATACTAGTCTATGAAGTGTTTTCACATAGGTGTTTTTCTCTTAAAATTAAATAACACACTCTTAATATGGATTTCATTGCGTGTGTAGGGCCATTCACATGTGAGCAAGGGTATTAGGTCCTAATATCTTTTCATGGACTTTCATACACTTTGATGGTCCTTTTATATTCACTATCATCATAGGTTTATAGAAGAGGCATTTTTCCATTTGATGCAACAATCTCAGGAGTATCAACCCCTAGCATCATTGTAGATTGTCTTACCACTGTCCTCTTATGATTTGGTTGTTGACTTTCATTTTTTCTCTTATAATTTTTATGAGTCTGCATCTTTACCTCAAAGAGATTTACATCTTCATACATGGCATTAATCAATAAAAAATAGTCAGTTTTCCATGACTATATGACCATGTTCTCACTATATCTCTTTTCACTATCTTAATATGCATGTAGGCTACCAACTTGATGATTATTATGCAACACCAATATATTTTATTTTACCTTATCACTATTCACTTTAAGGACTTCTTATTTGAGTCATTTATAGGTTATCAAAAAATTCCCTATGGATGATTATCTTCTTCAAGTCTACCCTAAATTCATAAGGCCACTAGACTATGCATTGTCCTTCAAACTTCTTTTCTCTTTCCACTATCACTAACTCATTTGACTACAAAATCTGACAAAAAATGTCCGAAGAAATATGTATAATTTGATGTGTAATTTTCAATTTTTTAAAAGTTTATCCCCGACGTTCGTCAAAATTTCGACGAACTTGGGTTTCGTCGAAATGTTGACTATCAGTTTCGTCAAAATTTTGACAAACATGAAAAATAAGAAAAAAACAAAATTGTGGCCAACATAAAGAAAAGTGAGTTCGCTAATTTATTGTGATAGTGTTTTGCTCTACTTGAGACAATTTGTGGAGAACTAAGGACGATTTTCTTGGGAAAAATCAGAAAAAATTCAAGAAGATATCGCCAGGTTGAGGGTAGTCATTGTCTTTTTGCAGAATTCAATTGTGAAGTCATATTTGTAGTTCCAGGTTTGAAAATCATATTTTAAAGCAACATCTCATCATATTTCATTTTTAGAGGTTTAGGGTTTTGAGAATTTCATGTCCAGATTTTTTTGTGTGGAATCACCATAAGATCACAACCAAGGAATAAATTCTTGTGACTGTAATTATGTGATCCATAACTTTATTGGTCATGTGGCACAGTTGTGCTATAACAAATGCAGGATGCATTCATGTGTGACCCAAGTTTAATGTGGCTATGTTGTGATAGAAATGGAAGCACTCATATAATTTAGTTAATTCAAGTTGTATAATGTAGGTGTCAATCATCATTGGGTGCATTCAGGTTGTCTCAAGTTTAACAGGTTAGGATGTAATTATAGCATGATCGAAGAGTGATTACCTATTGCTGCAATAAAGAGCCTATAACTCTGGTTGATATGTAGAGTGGTTTTGTTATATCAATTATGTAGTGCATTCAAGCACAACCCATGTTTAATGGGCTATTCTAGAGAGTGATCAAAATTTTCTAAACCTTATGAATGTTACTTAAAAGTGTATAGCTTAAACTACAAACCAAGTTTGTTACATACTTGAATGCAATCTTGGGTTACCGCAAACTATAATAATGTGATCTGCTAATAACCATTATGGAAAGTATTAAAGCAAGACCCATGCTATATAGGATACATTTCCTTGATCAGGTTTACATACCCTAATGATCAAACACAAGCTTCCCACACACTCTAGGATACAATCCAAGATCATACCACAACTTTGTCAAGACAACTAATTTTCTAGCCCAAGATTTAAGGTTTCTTTTAATACCACAATGTAAGCATTGGTAAGAGCATGATTAGGGTACAAACCCTAGGCCCGTGAGAAACATAGACAATAACTCTAGCGGATTAGTGAGGTTGTAATACCAAAGATTGAGACATTGTAGCTAATAACAAAATCTTGCAATCTAAAAGATTGTAGCCAATAACAAGCACACTATGTAGCTTAGTGACATTTGTAAATGCAATCTACGGTAAGAAGAATGAAGTCACTTGAGATGTGACAGTCAAAAAGAGGTTGAGTAGTGACAAGATAATAAAGCTCAAACCTTGCATAGTAAAGTGGAGATTTTAACAGTGAGTTTCCTTACCCCCTTGCTGACCTTAAGGGTTTTTCAAATGCTTTTGGTAGTGTTAGACAAGGAAAATGCAATCAGGGAATGACTGTCCAAATGAAGTAATATTGGTAATCATAGGTTCAATGTTTCTTCTTAGCCATTAATGTATAATGGAGGTAGTGGATTGCATGTTTGAGCAGTGTTTTGAGACTCATCAAAGATGGGAGAATAGTGAATAATACCTTGTGGACTGTGAAGTAGTGTCAATAAGGTTGAATGATCTTAAGATCTACAATACCATGAAACAATGAGTCCCCTGTAGTAAGTAGGTAGTCTATAGGGCATAGTTTGATTTTATAAAAAGATGCTCATGAAAGGAATCTTCAAGTGATAGTGAGTGAGTTGTTTGAGATTGGTACCAGGTGCACACCCGCCTTAAAGGAAGTTAGCAAGCAATAAATGTGCAAGAAAAATCAAATCTACACAACAAACAATTCACAATGTTATCTCAAGATAATGCCCTTTTCTTGAGTTTGAAGACAAAAAAATCTCATTGGATCTTCATGATGAAAGTGGTGAGCTTAATGGTCAATCACCGGCAACCATGATTTTAAAACATGATATTGTGCTTATGGAGGCAACATTTTAAGCAAGGCAGTGAGTGGTGGTTTGGAACAATGGCAGGTATGAAGGACTTGCTTTATATGCATACTCTATAGTCTAGCTTAAGACACCGCTCTCAGAAGAGATTGAAGGTGGATTATGGAACTCAAGGGTTACCATGAAAAGGATTAAAAGTAAAGATCGAAAGATCTATTTAAAGCTAATGCATCATGAAGATATTAAAGATGTCACATGCAAAACCCTAGTAGTCGGAGTAATGAATACAGTTCCAAAGAGGATAGTGTGCTAGGGCAGATTTAAGAGATCTCCACATTATCTAATTACAGGGAAATACATCATTTATTTATTTTTTTAATTAAAAGAAATCATTATAAACTCTATATAGGATACATTGATACTTCGAAATCCTCTGAAGGAATTCGAGATTATGCAAATATATGTCAAGTAAATACCTAGATTACAAATAGTAGCGGGAACAATGTAAGATTTGTTGAGCAGAGCAGGAATGAGATAAGCAGCAATGAATCCTATTCCTCCTTTCAGGCACATCTCCTCACCGTTCTCTGCCATTCTTTACAAAAACACTTCTCCATTTTGGCGGTCTATGCTTGAAAATAATATTCTGACGAAGGTTTTAGAGTATGTTTATTAAAATGAAAACTCCATTCTGGTGGGCTACGCCTGAAAATACGATTTTGAAAAAAGTTTTAGGGTATGTTTATTAAATTTTTAGAGTATTTTGGCGGGCTATATTCTTGATTCCTTAAATGATTTATTCAAATGGATTGTGACTAAATAAATGACTAACTATTTAGTCATTTTTATTTGTGTGACTAAATAATTTTTAATCAACGACCAAACTAGTAATTTAGTTACTCATTTATAGCTGAGTTGCAAAAAATGAGCAGAATTTGGTCATTTTTAGTTGTTGTGACTAAAATTTTTAGTCATCTAGTCATTTATTTGCCAAATTCTACTAGTGTGTGCTTCCTTGTGCGATTAGGGCTCTCTTAATGTTGAGGGCCTTAGGGATAAGCTCGTCATAAGAAGTGACACATTGCATCTTTAACTAAAAGGATAAATCTGTATTGACATTAGCAATGATGATTCAGACTTTTTGCTCCTTAGGAATGTATTCACTTGTTTTACTTTTCTTAGCTCAA
>VDFB02239420.1:0-19413 GCA_007258455.2 Sequoia sempervirens | reverse complement strand
TAGGATCTTTCACTTTTAATGGTTTGAACCCTATCCCTTAGTACTTTTGTCACTTAGATGGTAACAAATGTTTTGTCATCCCATTTTGTGTAAACCAAGTTTGTTGTGTCCATCATAACCTTTTCATTTCATGATTTCAAAGCCTTTACCATATTTTTGGGTTGGGAGTTGTTGGGTTCAAATTCTTCTTCTTCTTTGTATAACCATGTGGAGACTTCTTTCTCATTGATAGCTTCTTTACTCAACTCTCCTGATTTTGTGAAGGTTGTAGTAAGAGATGCTTGAATAGCGACCTTGGGTTCCTTTTTATTGTTGATTTCATACCATAATATTTAGGTGTTGTAGGTAATTGAATGACACAATAACATGTATTCATATGTTACTCTCCATACCCCTTATCTTGGACCTAGATCTTGGGATTGAAAGATGGAATTTTTGGAAGTGTATTCTTTGTTTAAGGTGGAAGGATCGATGTAATAGGATGATGTGGATGATGAAGCTTCCCAATTTATTGGAACTTGTTGTTTGAGTGTTCCTCTTAGGTTGCTGCAATACTGAAAAGGGTCAATATCACCAACTATGGTCATATCAATGTCGTTGTAAGGAAACTTTAAGCATTGATGGTAACTAGATGGTATGACCTTCATAGAATGAATCCATGGTCGACCAAGGATGATATTATAAGGGAGATCCATGTCTAATAATTGGAATGCAGCAATGCACAGGGCCTAACTCTATCAGATGTGATATGAACCCTTGAAGAGATCGCATGGCCTTGCCATTGTGAACAAGCAAAAAGGTCGTAATCTCACACCTCTGGGGTAATACAAGTTTCAGATAGAGACCAGGAGGGTGGTTTAAACTAAGGGCAACCTGCTATGTTGGATGCATAAGGCTAAGGAGGATAACGTTCATCGATCCACCCAACAAAGTAGTTTGAACCTGTGACTTCCACTTTGATAATAAATTGTTTACTCCTATATTGTATTCAAAAGTTTCTGAATCTTCAAATGCCCAATAAGGCAAGCTTTAGATAAGATCCACAAGAGTTGGTTAGACCATGTCACAAACCCAAGTGTTGTGTTGGGAAAGGAAGACCAAGGGACACACCATATTGCAACAAGATCTTCATCGTTACAGGGCTTTATAATAATACTCTTTGTCGTATCCACACAAGATTTAGAAAAACCCAATATCGTAATCAATTTAAGAGTGCAAATATTGAACCTCGCTCCATTGTCTACCAAGACTTGTTTGATTTTATGTTTATTAATTTAGAATTCTAGGTCCAAGGGATCATTATGATTAGAATTTTGGGATTAATAGTCTTGGTTAGAAAAGGTGGTGTGGTGGATGTTGGATAGGTATCCCACCATTTATTGGAATCAATCAACATCAAGGTCAATAGGTATGGAGGTGTTTTGCAATGCTTTTTCTAGAATAGCTTTGTGCTTGGGGGATATACAAAGTAACTTAAGGATAGATATTTGAGCAAGTGTCTTCCCCAAGTGGTCTAAGAGATTATATTGACCCTTTTTTTGTTGTTTAGGGGGAGCACCTTGTAGGTTCACCTTGGTTCATCATGTGGTTACTGCATATTTTTGTGGATTCTTGATGGTGATGCTATTGACATGGTTATCTGAGACTTGAATGTGATTTATGGTATAGTCATAAGTGACACAAGTAAAGTTGGCTTAGTTGATCATCATTGCACTCAAACTAGAGGAATTTCCTATCCCATGGTCATGCAAAGGATTCTTAAAGATTATATGATCATTATTGTAGGTTCATTGTTGACCATCTACTTCCATGACAACATTTTTTATTAGGTCATGAATTATGTTCTCGATTTGTTTGTATGATGCAATTTTTTGTCGTTTGATATGATGATAATCACAAAATGCATTATCATCCCACCATGATGGTTTAAATTTCCCTGGATCATAATGTTTTTCCTCAGGAAAATGTTTGACCTTTGACTGCAAAAGTTGTTTCAAGATAGATTCAATTGGTTCCCCTAATGGAGTGTATTTAGAAATTGTTTGAGAGTTCCTTTGAGGTCTATGTTCTTGGTTATTCTAAATGGTGTTTGTTGTTTTCTTAGGGACATGTGATGGGTTCTTTGGTGCATTAGGTCCTTTAAGTGTGCTTGTGGGACCGGTTTTTTGTATAGCCTTTGTGTTTATGACTCTATCATTTGTGGCATTCTTATTGTGAGCCCAATACTTTTTCCATTTGAGGTACTTTGGGCATTCTAATTTTTATTGAAAGTTTTAATTTCCCCTTTTGCAATGAGGGCCTTTCCAAGTGTATTTCATTTTTCCACTAGGTTAGAAAATGTAGTGCAACAATGGACTTGCAATTGATACTTTAGGTTTGTGGTCAAGTTTTCAACAAACATAACAACCCTTTTGTTTCTGAGGAATCTCACAAGGACATCGAGACTAGCCAAGATTTTCAATCTTTAGAAGAATTCTATAAATGAGTCACCTTCTTCTTGTTTTGTATGACACAATGTAGCTATTTAAATGTCATTTTTGATGTGGGTGATCCAACAATAGTCACAAATTTATCATCTTGTTCATCCCATATTCTTATGCTTTCAGGTAACTAGGAAAACCATTTGAGTGCTTGTCCTACAAGACTCCTTGGGAACAATCTCATGAGGTATGTGTGTTCATATGTGATGTCTATGCAAGTTATGTGAAAGTCCCTTAAATGTTCAAGTGGGTTCCCCTTTCCTCTATAATTGGGAAATTTTGGAATAACATAGTTGTGCAAGAAGGGAGGCATGTATATGCTTCTATCAAAGGGTTATAGACATAACTCTTTGTAGTGTAAAAAAATATCATTGTGAACATTCTTACACTTAATATGGGAATAATTAATCATAAATTGGATGTAATGTCACCTTGATCTAGTGTTGTGAGGTGTTTTACAGATCCACATTAGGTCTTGGGCCATTTTTAAGCTAAATTAACTTAACCTTTCCTTAATTTAGTGTTGTGAAGTGTATTTATTTACACCTTCACATTAATTTTAGGAGGCTTGTAAACTAAAATGGACCTAATCTAGTGTTGTAATGTGTTCTACATAGTCATATTGGATTTAGGGCCCTTCTAAGCGAAATAGACCCAATTTTGCCTTAATTTGGGTATGTGCAAGATTATGATGGGCCAAAAAGTGGCAATATGATGGGTATGTGGCTGATGACTTTTTCTTTACCTAAAATTTATGAAATGAAAAGGGTTTTTAAAGGAGATTCTAAGCTTTCCACCAATATAAATTATGCTTTTAACTTTTGGACTTAATAAGTAATTATTATTCATTTCTTATCTCGAATTAATGCACTAAAAGTCTTGATTGATAGGTTGATTGAAAAAATCTATGTACTAACGGTATCACATTTTTGGATCCAAAACATGTGTCACATTCTATGCTTCGAATACTATAGGATTAAAAAAATAAAAATTGAATTTCATGAAGTTTTGACCAAGTTAAGGTGGTCAGACATACGAGTTTTTATATTTTTTAAAATTTGTAATAAGCAGTTCAGAATTAATTATATACTTGGAAAAAAATTACAAAAAAATTGTATCACATTGAGACATGATTCCTCTACTTATATAAAAAAATCATATAAAAAAATATTATCATTTTATTGTGGTTAGGGTGGTCAGACGGACACCTACTTTTTATTTTTTCCCTGAAATTTAAGACTACTGCATTGAAAATTCAAATTTTCATCAAATAGATTTTATTTTTTTTAAAACAAACTTAGTAGTTTATAAACTACATTCAATTTTCTACAGATTCTATTCTTACATGTTTTTGAAATAATATAGATAACTTATTCAAATTTTTACGTCAAGTTTCCTAGCTCTGATTTTTCTGAATTTTTTGCCACTTAAGGGCTTGTTTTTTCCATGATGATCTTGCACATACCCATTTAATGTTGTAAAGTATAGCTATTTACACTTTCACATTGGATTTTATGCCCTCTTGCATTTATGACCTCTATATCATCATTAATTGACCCCTATGACCCCATATTATGCATCCCAAGGTATATTTTGATCAAAAACCTGATAATATCAACATATAAACTTAATTTACATACTCCCCAACACCATAGTTGGAAAAATAGCCCTTGTGGGACCCATTCACCACTTTGAGAAAATGAGTCCCATCCAAGTGGGGCTCTTTCATGTAGCTTGGTGAATGAGTCCCATTTGGCCTATTTTTGAGGTTTAAGTGGGAAGAATTGGGTTTTAAGTTCAAATTTCTCCTATGTTAGCCTTGGGGATCCAATAAATGGTCATTTGAGTGCATTGCCTATATAGAAAAGATTTCAAACCACTATTTCACATAATCATTCATGATATCAAGTCAAGCAAGCAAGAGTTAAGCATTCCAAGTCTTCACAAGGTCATTAAGATAACTTTCAAGATCATTTCTAAGGCATTCAAGGGAAAGATTCTTCATTAATTGTTGCAGAAATTCAAGATATATCATCATGTCAAATATTATCAACCATAAAGCATGTTATTGAGCTAGTGTTGTGATGTAGCATTGAAGATCTAAGATCAAGCGTTGTTCTACACCTATTGTCAAAGATCAAGATCTACATCCTTCATGGCCATTACATGTTAAGTTGCAAATTTATGAGACATCATTCACAAGGCATCATTGAAAGTATCATTGTCTGTGATTCATGTTATTTTTTCCATGCTTCATGCCTTCATTTCATTGTCTTATCATTTGGTTTAATTACCTACAAGGGGTTTGACCAAGGAAAACCCCTATTCCCTAACAATCAACTCTTTCTCTCTCCCTCCCTCTCTCTCTTTGTGTGATTGAAGATCTAGGTGCTTTGAAGACTTGAATATCATTGAAGATTATGTTCAAGATTGTTGAAGCTGTCTCCTCATTTTCAAAGTCATAATCTTCACTAAAAGGTCATCTACAACTCTGAAATCAATGTTTTGGATCTGGAAACCCAGAGGAGCATATTGAGTAGATTAAGAAGAGAAGATTCAAACCTTGAAGTTCTATAAAATGAAAATTGGACTTATTCGCAACAAGTGGTGAATGAGTTCCACTATAGGTATTTTTTAGATATTTTTGCAGATTTTAATACCCATTTTCCTGAAACCTATTCTTGTCTAGAAACCTTTATCCAGGACTAAGTCACCCGAATTGGCGAAGGAGTCCCAATAGGCCAAATTTTAGGATTTATTGAATTTCTAGTCTTCATTCAAGCCTCTACAAGTCTTCAAGTGTACACTTCTAGTTTTACAGCTTTTTGTTCTGATTTGTATGAATTTCTTGGTCATTTAGTTCAAGTTTGCATCATATGAGGGTTTTTCATTTCATCTTGCATTGCATTGTATTTTCCAAGTTTGAACTTGGTGGTGAACCTGTCTTGTAATCTGAAATCATATCCTAGGATACCCTTCTAGCAGATATCTTGCATCTATTCCACTCTTGGGGTGAGATCTCTAAGGAATCCTTGAATGTTAGTTGAAAAAAGTGATTTTCTATGTCTTAAACCATAAATCATCCATTTTTCGATTAAATTTTTTGGTGAACCTACATTTTGAACATCATGATTCTGATTTGGAGTGCATTTCCATCCTAGATTTAGCTTGCATGAACATTGCATTGGGATTTACATTGGTTAATTTGCATTCTAGGGTTTCAATTTTTGCATTAGTGAAAGCTCATTTAGCTTGCATTTTTACATTTAATTTCATTGAAAAACATTCAAAATCCACATTTGCATCTCAGATCTAGATCATATAGCAAAGAAAACATAAAAATTGACTAAAAAAAATCTTAAAATTCTAAAAAAATCCCTAATGGGACTCATTGGCCACCTTGGGTGAAACATTCCCAGTCCAAATTTTGAACCACATTTTACAGAGTTAAATTCTCTAATTTTAAGCTTTTGTTTACTGTTAAAACCTTTTTGGTTTAATTTGCATACTTTATGTTACATTGAAATAATTAGAAGTAGCATAATTTACATTCATTGCAATTGTGGATAGAATTAGTCTCTTACACTTTCAATTTCAGCATTAGTTCATAGTTCACTTAGATCAAATTGCATTCAACATTCATTAGGAAATGAAAACAAAAAAACAAAAAATATCAAAAGAAACAAACAAAAAAAAGGGTTAACCTTAGAGAAAGCATATCATTTAAACCCTTTAGTAGAGATGAATTGGACATGTTAGATGAAGCCCTTAATGAATTTGTCTCACCTAGATCATCCACTAAAGCTTTGAAAAAGGAGGATGCAAGCATTGGCAATCATGACAATCATAATTGTTCTTCTCTTGATACCTCTCCTATTAGTGACGAAGGTATCTTCATGATAGGAGATACAATCATTGAGAATCATGAAATCCTTTTTTGTCTTCCCTCTTGGAAAGACATTATGACACACGAAGCTAAGATCATGGCCACTACTTTACCTAGTGTCGATTCATCTCCCAAAACCTCTCCTACTTGTGAAAATTCTTTAGTGAATAAGGATACAATCATCAATGATCATGACAAACACGTGTGTGGAGGATATGTTGATATTAAGGGATCCAATAATTGAGAGCTATGAAAATCCTACCTCTCCTACTTGTGAAGGAATTATAGGATATGGGGATGAAAATATAGATAATCATGGCAATCAAACCTTTCCTTCTCGTAATATCTTCTCTAGACATGAAGAAGATAGTTTAGTGTTAGAAGATATCATTATTGAGACTCATGAGAATATTATTCCTCCCTTTCTTGATGCCCCTATCATTTGGGAAGAACTATTTCAACAAAAAATTCCAATCATTGGTAACCATGAAACTCATAGTTATCCTTCTCTTGATGCCTCCCCTACATGTGATGAAGCTACTTTACAACATCTAACCACTGAATGTGACGAACCTCTTGTTTGTTACTTTCCTAAAAGCTCTCCTACTAGGGTGGATATTATGGCACAAGAGAGTGAGACCTTAGACAAAAAAATTTAAATTATGGAAAACAATCAAATTTCCCCCTCTCCTAATATCTCTCTTATTGGTGAAGAAGATATTATGGTGTTACAAGATCCAATCGATGAGAATCATGAGGAAAACATTATTGAAAAAGAAAATCCCATCATTGATACACAAGAAAATCTAACCATTGATAACCAACTCAATTGTGATAAAGTTATTTTAGAAGAACCCACCTTTCAATGTCATGAAAATCTAGTTATTTGCTCTCATAAAAACTCTCCTACTAGGTAAGGCATCATGGTACAAGAAAATGGTAACATTGACACACTTATTTCAAAAAATAGTAATATGTATTCCTTAAATGAAGATGATAAGTGAAATTATACTCCTCTTCACTAAGAGATCATGAAACTAATGATAATTCCTTTGAAATTATGAATATTAGACATCCACTGACACCAACCACACATGTTGAGCCCATATAGGACACAAAAAATAAAAATAAAATTGAAGAAGCCATAAAGTTATTGGAATATGCTTTAGAAACCTTTGATTTCATACCTATATTCATGGGAGAATACAAGATCATTTAACAAAAGAGTCTAAAAAAGGAAAAGAGAAATTGGTAATGGCAATACAAAATTCAAAAGCATCCACTTCAACCACCTTAGAAGAAAAGATAACATCCAAGACAAAATTTGAGGAAGTTGAACAACCACTGAATCCAAAAGAAGTGAAAAATATTTATGGAAGAGGCTTTGAACTTATGGAGCAAATTTTAAAAGGATGTGATGCTATAGAACAAGGTATCCATGTCCCTCTAATTTAGGCTAAAATGTAATAAATGACTAATATTCTTGGTTATTGTCCCTCAAAACAAAAGCCTTCATTCAATTTCAACACTATCACAAAAGATTCTTCCAAGACAACTTTAACTTTAATGCATTAGAAACTGATAGATATCTCATTAAATATGTATCAAGTTGACACCATGTTCACTCATCATAATAAATAATCTTAGTTGATTCTCCTTGCCATGTAATAGTTGTAGGATCATAGCATACTCACTATTGCATGTCATTCCCTTTTTGCAAGGAGCAACATACCATAATCTACTTCAAGCTCACCCTTGTCTTGCACTAAGTGTGGGCAAGAGGGTTAAAAGCCTTGTCCTCATATGTCACTTTTCCTTGTCTGTTTTGGCTATTTGATCACCTTTCATGTACATATACAATCTTGGGATGTGGATGACATGCCTTAAGTTGACCTGCATATGGCATAGTTATCCATGATGAAGTTCGATTTGGAAACATATGACTTGGCATAGGGCTTTCCAAGTTGCCTCTCATGTTTTATTTCATGTTAGAATTTATCATTGGCTACTTTAAAGTAATTGCTCACAGTGATGTTGTAGCAACCACTTTAAAGTAGGGGTATATATAGATGACATCTTTTGGCAAAAATTTCATGGTGTGATTTTTCTTTTTTCTTGTGACATGTCCTCTTCTTGGTGGTTTCAATGGGTTTGATGTCATCCAAAAGTGTACGATCTATTGAAATGGCATGATGCAAACAAGGAATCCCATGGGAGACAATCTGACACTTTTGACTTGTCCTCTCTTGGAGACATTAGGCACAATGCTCCCTGAAAGGAAGACCGTTACATGAACAAAGAAAAATACCCTTCAACAATTTTTTTTTACATGAAAAAAGAATTTACAAAAAGAATTACATTGTGGTTCCTTATCAAAGTTATCAATAGGATAACTTTGGTATAGTTACTACGATGGCAAGCTGACACAGTGTCATAATTTTCTCATTATACAGTGGAAGCCAACACACTGGCGCGACTTTCTCAATAAACCACTTATTTGGGACAACTCACCCCATGGACGACCTGATGTTTTGTGGCCCTAGAGTGAGTGCATCTTTGTCGAAGCTTGATCCACCTCTTTTTTTTTAGTCTTTTTTCTTTCTTTTGGTTATTGACATTGCATGTTTGTGTGTCTTGATGTTGCATATCATATACCTTGTGCATGTTCTTTCATGCTTATGTTGGTTAGACTTAGGATCTTGGATCCTGGGGACTTGATTGCTTCCTCGAACTTTGGTATCCTAGACCATTTGCATCAATCGATACACTTGGACCCTTTTGAATGTCTACTTTAGTGTGAGTTTGAAGCATGTTCATCCTCTCACTAAAGTGGGGGCCAAATGTAGTGTCAAAAAATAACGTCATGAAAATTTTCACACTTGATATGGGAATAATTAATGATAAATTGGACTTAATGTCACCTTGGTCTAGTGTTGTGAGGTGTGTTACACGTCCACATTAGGTCTTGGGACCTTTTTAAGATAAATTAACTTAACCTTTCCTTAATTTAGTGTTGTAAAGTGTATTTATTTACACCTTCACATTAAGTTTAGGAGGCTTGTAAACTAAAATGGACCTAATCTAATGTTGTAATGTGTTCTACACATTCACATCAAATTTAGGCCCCTTCTAAGCTAAATAAACCCAATTTGGCCTTAATTTAATGTTGTAAAGTATATTTATTTACAGTTTTACATTGGATTTTGGGACCTCTTGCATTTATGACCTTTATATCATCATTAATAGGACCTTATGACCCCATATTGTGCATCCCAAGGCATATTTTGATAAAAAAATGACAATATCAACATATATACTTAATTTAGACATTCCCCAACAATATAACTAGCAAAATAGCCCCTGTGGGACCCATTCACAACTTTGGGAAAATGAGTCCCATCCAGGTGGGACTCATTCACCTAGCTTAGCAAATGAGTGGGAAAAATTAGGTTTTAAGATCAAATTTCTCCTCTGTCAGCCTTGGGGATCCAATAAATAGACATTTGAGTTCATTTCCTATATAAACAAGCTTCCAAACCACTATTTCACATAAGCATTCATGATATCAAGTCAAGCAAGAAAGAGTTAAGCATTCCAAGTCTTCACAAGGTCATGAAGATAGCTTTCAAGATCATTTCTAAGGCATTCAAGGGCAAGATTCTTCATCAATTGTTGCATCAATTCAAGATATATCATCATGTGAAAGATTATCAAGCATCAAGCATGTTATTGAGCTAGTTTTGTGATGTGGCATTGAAAATCCAAGATCAAGCATTTTTCTACACCTATTGCCAAAGATCAAGATCTACATCCTTCATGGCCATTTCATGTTGAGTTGCAGATTTATGAGACAACATTCACAAGGCATCATTCAAGGTATCATTTTTTGTGATTCATGTTCTTTGTTCCATGCTTCATGCTTTCATTTTTTGTCTCATGATTTGGTTTAATTACCTACAAGTGGTTTGATCAAGGAAAATCCCTATTCCCTAACAATCAACTCTCTCTCTCTCTTTGTGTGATTGCAGATCTAGGTGCTTTGAAAACTTGAAGATCATTGAATATTATGTTAGAAGCTTGTTCAAGTTGTCTCCCCATTTTCCAAAGTCATAGTATTCACTAAAAGGTCATCTACATCCTGTAAATTAGATTTTTTGGATTTAGGAGCCTAGAGGAGCAGATTCAGACCTTAAAGTTATAGAAAATCTAAACTAGACTGATTCACCACATGTGGCGAATGAGTTCCACTATAGGTTTTTTTTAGATATTTTTGTAGATTTGGATACCCATTTGCCCAAAATCTGTTCCTATGTAAAAAACTTGATATGGGACTGATTCGCCTAGATTGGTGAATGAGTCTGAGTATGCTAGAATTTTAGGATTTGCAAAATTTCTAATCTTCATTCAAGTCCCTACAAGATTTCAAGTGCACACTTCTAGTTTTATTGCCTTTTGTTTCGATTTGTATGCATTTCTATGTCATTTAGTTCATGTTTGCATCATATTAGGGTTTTTCATTTCATCTTTCATTTCATTGGTTTTTCCAAGTCTAAACTTGGTGGTGAACCCCTCTTGTAATCTGAAATCATATCCTAGGATACCCTTCTAGCAGATCTCTTTCCTTTATTCCACTCTCTGGGTGAGATCTCTAAGGCATCATTTAATGTTAGCTGGAGAAAAGTGATGTTCTATGTCTTAAACCATAAAGCATCCATTTTTTGATTAAACACTATTTTATTGAGTAATTTTTCTTTGTCGATATTTGCATGTTGTCTACTTGTTTTTGTAGCATGAGCATTTGGTTTGTCAATACTTCAACTTGGGTTAATGATGTATCCATTGAGTTGGCAACTGCATTATGATATGGATCAATGCTTGTGTTCTACAATCCAATATTTTGGTTGGATGAGTTAGTGTTGATGCCAAATGTATGTTGTGGGTTTTGGTTTTGAAATTTGTGGGTGAAAGTTGGAATTTGAGTTTGGATATGGGGGTGAAATTTACAATTTGACTTTGGGTACTTGGAATGAAAGTTGGAATTCAATTTATGTGAGGTGGATTCATATTGAATTGTGTTTGAAATGCACTTGAGCTTGTTTGTCCATGTGAAGTATGGTTGCCAACTTTTTTAAAAGACCTTTGTATGTTACTTTGTAGGGGAATATTGTATTATGACCTTGTGACAATGTCTTGGTTTTCAAATTGGTATTTGGTGTGGTATTTGTTTGTGGCTTAGGTCCATTAATGTAAATCTTGTGCATTTTTTTTTACTTGTTTTTAGCCATTGAAAAGGGGTTGGACGATGATGCACCCATAGCATTAGATGTTGTCCCAAATGTATTAAATGTGATACTAGAGGGTTGCATCATATATTATGAACCTTTTTGTGCCAAATAGAGGTGTTGTGTTTATTTTTGTGGTATTTTGTGTTCCCTCCTTATGGAATGGGGTATGTGCAGGATCATGATGGGCCAAAAAGTGGCAATATGATGGGTATGTGGCTGACGAATTTTTTCTTACCAAAAATTGATGAAACAAAAAGGGTTTTTAAAGGATATTCTCGTATTTCCAACCTCACATTGCGTTATAATTTTAATTTGACCACAAGTACTATTATTCATTTTCTATTCAAATTATGACTAAAGTCCTAATTGATAGATTGATTGAAAAACATCTATAGCTTTCAGTCATCATCACATTTTGAATCTAAAACATGCATCACATTCTATGCTCATGCCATACTATAGGATTAAAAAATAAAATTGAATTTCATGTGAATTTTTGACCAAGTTAAGGTGGTGAGACATAAGAGTTTTTATATTTCTTAAAGTTGTAATAAAAATTCATAATTAATTATTTACTTAGAAAAATTACAAAAATGTGATCACATCAGGACATGAGTCCCTCTACTTATATCTAAAATCTTATCAAAAAATATTATCATTTTATTGTGGTTAGGATGGTCAGATAGACACCTACTTCTTATTTTTTCCCTGAAATTTAAGTACTACTACATTGAAATTTCAAATTTTCACTAAATAGATTTCTTTTTTCTGTAAACAAATCTAGTATTTTAGAAACTACATTCAATTTCCTATAGATTCTATTCTTACATATTTTGAAATAATATAGATATCTTATTCAAAATTTTACGTCAAGTTGCCTAACTCTAATTTTTCTAATTTTTTTTCCCACTTAAGGGCCTATTTTTTCCATGATGATCTTGCACATACCCTTGGTAGCATGAATTTGTGGGATAGTGTGATTAGGAGTGGATGTAGTGTGTCCTTGGTTTTGTGTAGTCTCATTGATAAGTATTGTGAAAGTGTATTAACATCAAAACCATGAGGAAGTTTAGCTCCACTTTGTAATATTTTTGCAAGAAATTGTCATGGGTCTTGTGCTACTATCTCATCCACATGCTACTTTGAGATATTGGTTGCCTACCTCAATCTCTTCCTCAGTTAAGTGTTCTTAGTTCTCTTTGATCATGAATTTTTTGAAAGGATTGGGAAATGATGATTGTGTATTAGGTACCCTATTGGAAGAAGATCCTAACCTCATGTTGCTAGTGGGGTTGAAAAAGTCATCTTCTTAGGTGAAGTCCATTTCTTTTATTTTCCTTTGTAATCTCATTAGGACCATAAAAGACTTGCAAATGTGATGAATGGATATAAAATCTAAAGATTTATAATGCAATGGTAAGAATAAGAATAAGAATAAGGTATGCAACTATTCCTTTTTTGGGGGGGGGTTTCAATATATAAGAAATGTTAAATGAGCAAGTACCTATGGTCAAGATTATAATGCAATTGTAAGAATAAGACTAAGGTAAGTCTAAAGAATTATAATGCCATGGTAAGAATAAGACTAAGGTATGCAACTATGCCATTTTTGGGGGGTTTTCAATATATAAGAAATTCCAAATGAGCATGTACCTATGGTCAATATTAAGGTACTAAGTGACAATAACTAAAATTGAGATATTCAATAATGTCACTTATGATCCAAAATCTATGCTAAGACTAAGACTAAAGTATGCAAATGTGATCTTATGATGAAGATTATGGTATGAATAAATGTTATGATAATAAGTCTAACCACTTTTGTGAACCTAAGAGGAGGTTACTAACCAAACCAAGATAGTTCAATGTGGAAAATATGATTGTCAAGACCTTAAAGAGGACAATGATGGTGCAGGGCACCATAGGTCTAATGTTTAAAAGTTGTAAAGTGTTAGGTTTTTGTGATGTTGAGTCAATTTTTGGTTGTAATAAGGTCTATTTAGACCATGTTGTCATGTTTTAAGTTGATTTGAGTCATGTGGGTTGGTTTTGGGTAAAGTTGTCAAATTTTGTAAAAGTTGTAAAAATTTGCTCAAGCAACTTTGCATTTTTGGGTTGTGAGGGAAGATGAAATGTTGGAATTCAAATGGTAGTTGAAAAATGGTTGGAAATGGTTTATACATGTTAAATATTCCTTTCTTTGGTTGAGTAAATATATTTGGTGAATGTTTTTGGAGATTGAACAAGAATAAAACTCTATTTTCTATGTTTTTACATTGAATTTTGTTGCTATAGAAAATAGTACAGCCTTGTACAACCTATAAATGGTCTAAAATTCATTGGAGTTGATGTTAAATTGAATCTTCTACCTTTTGTAATTTTTTTTACTTTATTTCATCAAGTTTGGTGAAAGTTAGAGTAGATTTACTGAAAAAATGGTTTGAAACCCTCATTTGGGTAGGCTTTGATAGAAAATCATGGATTTCCCCTCATTCCACTGCTGAATAAACCTTAAACCTAGTAGAATGAGGGTAGACATTTTTTGTGTTGGGTTCTTGAGGTTTCAGGAGTAGGGGATGGAGGTTGATAAAAATTGGTTGATGCCTTAGTCAAAAAATTTCATGTTTTTGGCATGGTAGTTGTCTAAGAGTTAGGGTTTGGTAAAAAGATTTTGGGAATTGGTTTTGAGGGGTTGGAAATGCTTGGAAATACAAAATTTGACATGTTTGAGGTAGTGGTATGAGGATTGTGAGCCTGCATATTGAAACCTTTGTTTTGAATTATCTAAACACACCTAATTAGGCTTAATTTGTAACATAGAAGTCCATTTTTGAGGGTCATGTTCCAAAAAAACCCTAACTAAAAAATTTATATGTTTTTGAGTGCCATAATGGGTATCTTGAATGGTGGTTATTTTTTGGGTATTGGGTCTGCTTTGAAAATTATGAGATAAAAGGCTTGTTTGTTGTCCTACAAAGCCTAGTGGAAATTTGTGAAGGAATTCACTTTGTTTGAGGAGTTAAGAATTTTGAAAATATTTGATTGAGTTAGTTTTGATTGTGAGAACCCCTACTCGGAATAAAATTGGTATTAGAGCATATGTAGGTCTATAAGGGAGAGAGAGAGTGCAACAAAAGAGAGCAAGATGTCTCCAAAAGGTAACACTATGGCTAGGGAAATGAATGAGATGAAAGAAACGACTGCAAGAGAGCTTGGGAGATTGAGGGAGCTGCAAGATATGGAGGTAGAAATTCTTGAGGCTGTTGAAACTAGTAAGAGGAAAGTATGGTTCTAGGTGATGAGAGTGACCCCAAAGAAGAAGGGGAAGAGGAGAATGAAGAAGAAGACGAAGATGAATTGGATCATGATGAGGAGGGAATGGAGAAGCTATTGAGAGTATTCAAGGAAGATAAAAACAAGATAAAGATTGATGTATCTATGTATGGAGGTAACTTTAACGACTAAGAGCTTTTGGATTTGATTGCAACACTTGATAACTATTTTGGATGTGAAGACATACCAGAGGAGTAAAGGGTCAAGATAGCAAAAACAAAATTGAAGGGACATGTTCTATTATGGTGGCATTATGAGAAAACTAAAAGAAGGAAGAAAGGAAAGTAAAATATTGTGTCTTGAGATAGAATGGTGGCAAATCTTAATGGTAAGTTCTTACGAGCTGATTATGCAATTCAAATGTACAAGAAACTTCAAGGTTTGAAATAAAGAGAGATGGATGTCAAAGCTTACACTGATGAGTTTTATAAGTTGAGAATAAGAGAAAGTCACATGGAGGATTATGTGGAGAAGGTGGCCAGGGATCTTAGTGGGTTAAGATTCAACATTCAAGATGAGTTAACTTTGGAAAATACAAGAACGATTGAGGAATGCTATCAAATGGAAATTAGGGCTGAAGAAAAGTTAAAGAGAAGGCAAGACAAAAATACCAGGGGTAGAGGAAGCAACTCCAAAGGAAAAGGTTCATTTTCTAATTCAAGGCAGTCACATGAGAGCTAAGAAGATACAAGAAAAGTCAAAGAACAAGTTGTTGATCAAAGAGGTGGATTTAGAGGAGGTAGATCAAGCTTTGGAGGTAGATTTGGAGGTCAAGGAAGAGTTTCACAAGGATTCATAGGAAGGTTTTACCAATGCAACAAGTTTGGACATCAAGCATGACAGTGTAATGAAGGTCAAACCTTCACTTCACATGGAGGAGAAAGGAGAGCTCAATTGGTGCAAGCAGATGATAATGAGAGTGTAAACTCTCCATCACAACATGTTGCTCTAGAAGTTGGAGAATCACTCATGGTACAAGAACTCTCATCAAAGCATCAATAGAGAAGGAGCCACCACAAAGGAAGACTCTCTTCAAGACAAATTATAAGTGTTTGGGTAAGGTATGTAATTTTGTAATTGATTCAGGAAGCACAAATAACATGGCTTCAGTTGAGATGGTTGATAAACTTAAGTTGCCTAGAATACCACCTGATACCCCTTACAAAGTCTCTTGGTTGAATGAGGGTCAATATGTTTTGGTAAATGAAAAAAGTAGGGTGGTGTTAAATATAGGAGGGTATAAGGATAGAATAATGTGTGACATATTACCTATGGATTTATTCTATTTGATGCTAAGGAGGCCTTGAAAATTTGATAGGAATGCTATGTATGATGGAAGGAGGAATACCTATGAGAGAAAAAGATGGAGTTTCCTATTATTTGACACCATTGAAGGAGGAGGACAAAGGGAAAACTAAGGGAGCTAATGTTATGATGGTAGGTAGGAAGGAGTTCATCAAAGTAGAAGAAGAGAAGCCTATGGAGCTTGCAAGCACTCCCAAACTTGGAGATATTATGACAACAACCATGAAGAATGACTTGATTTTTGAGGGAAATGATATTGAGTTGGTGTCAAGATCTGTTGTGTTGAAGTTCAAGGATGAATTGATTTTGGAGATTCAATATTGGCTTAAGAGGTATGTTGCTATGAGGATGGAATAGGTGTTCCATTCATTGATTTCAAGAGAGGATCTTGGTCATTCTATTCCTTTCATACCAAAGGTTGATATACCTAATCAAGTAGTAGACACAGAGGCACCACAAAACATGGATGAGATGGGAAGCAAAGGTGAAGAGATCAAGGAGAAATTAGAAGGGAATGACGACAAGTACAAGAACACAATTGAAGTGAAGAAGGAGGTTCATTACAAGGATGGAGGAGGTATTGTTTCAAGTAATGAGGTAGGTTCAACAACATTCTCAAGTGAAGAAGGAGCCAAAGATCATCCAACAAACAGGTCTCTATAGTTGAAGCATATCCTCGGTGCCAAAGCATGCAAGAAGATAAGGGATAGTACCTATTTCCAGTATTTGGTCCATTGGAAGGGATTTTAAAATGAAGATGTCACCTAGAGATTAGAGAATGATTGGATCAAGCCTAAATTTATTGATTCAACCCTGTCCTCAAGGGTACTTGAGTCTCTTTTTCCCGAGGAGTATGGTGCAGGGAAACATAGGTCTAATGTATAAAAGATGCTAAATGTTAGGTTTTTGTGGCATTGAGTCACTTTATCATTGTAATAAGGTCTATTTAGACCATGTTGTCATGTTTTAAGTTGATTTGAGTCATGTGGGTTAGTTTTGGGTAAAGTTGTCAAATTTTGTAAAACTTGTAAAAAACTTCCTCAAGTAACTTTGCATTTTTGGGTTGTGAGGGAAGATGAAATGTTGGAATTACAATGGTAGTTGGAAAATGGTTTCACATGGTTTTTAAGTGTTCAATATTACTTTCTTTGGTTGAGGCAATCTTCTGGTTAATGTTTTTGGATATTGAACAAGAATAAAACTCTTTTTTTTTAATTTTTACATTGAATTTTGTTGCTACAGAAAATAGTATGGCCCTGCACAACCTATAAATGGTCTAAGATTCATTGGAGTTGATGTTAAATTGATCTTATACCTTTTTCATTTGGTTTCACTTGATTTCATCAAGTTTGATGAAAGCTAGAGCATATTTACTGAAAATAGTTTGAAACCCTCATTTGGGTAGGTTTTGAAAGAAAATCATGGATTTCCCCTCATTCCACCATTGAATAAACCTTAAACCTAGTGGAATGTGGGTATACATGTTGTGTGTTTTTTTTTGAAGTTGCAAGAGCAGGGGATTGAGGTTGATACAAATTGGTTGATGCCCTAGTTGGAAAACTTCATGTTTTGGCATGGTAGTTGCTTAAGAGTTAGGGTCTGGTAAAAAGATTTTGAGAATTTTTTATAGGGGTTGTAAATGCTTAGGTAGAAAAAAATTTGACATGTCTAAGGTAGTGGTGCAAGGATTTGGAACCTAGAGATTGAAGCCTTTGTTTTGACTTATTTAAACAAGCCCAATTAGGCTTAATTTGTAGTGTAGCAGTCTATTTTTGAGGGTGATGTTCCAAAACAAACCTAATTGAAAATTTGATATGTTTTTAAGTGTCATAAAGGGTATCTTGAATGGTGGTTATTTTTTGGGTATTGGGTCTTTTTTGAAAATTATGAGAGAAAAGGTCGGTTTGTTGTCCTACAAAGCCTAGTGGAAAATTGTGAAGGAAATCACTTTGTTTGAGGTGTTTAGACTTTGGAAAATAGTTGATTGAGTTAGTTTTGATTGTGATAACCCCTGATCTCCATTAAAAGACTAAAGCGATGATGATTGACAAAGTGGCCTCAAACTAGACTTATGAGTTTTAAAGGACCAAATTAAAGGATAAGGACTTGGATGGTGAAATACAAGGTCAAGACAACCTAAATTTTTTATTATGTTCTAATCAAAGGTCTAATAAGATTCCTAGTCTAAGTCTGTAAAAGTGTATGAAACTAATGAGTGACCTTGAAACGAAACTAAATTCCAAAATTTAAAATGCAATGATTTCAATTGTTTCCATAGATTAATTCTAAAACTTTTATCCACAAATTTCAATATAATAAATAAAGATCGTGGCATGCAGGATCATGGTATGCCAAAAGTGGCAATGGAGAAAAAAATACGTGTTTCTACAACTCAAAAACGTGAAAATGGTGAGTTGACTTTTTGGAGCTGGGGTGACTACCGAGGCAGAGGGAAAACTTAGTTTTAGGAATCGGATATCCGATCCAAATCGGATATCCGATTCAAATCAGATATCCGATTTGGATCAGATATCCAATTTTGTTGAACTATATAAAAAAACACTCATTCCGATCCAGACAAAGGGAAACTTAGTTATGGGAATCGGATATCCGATCCAAATCGGATATCCGATCTAAATCGGATATCCGATTTTGTTGAAGTATATATATAAAAAAGGCCCGCGACCAACACTCATTCTCATTTGTTTTCGGCTCATCGGCGGCGGGCGCACAGTGGAGAGCGAAATCCGATATCCGATTTGGAGTCCATCTCTAACAGGTAAAGTTCTTTATTTTTTATCAAATTTTCAATTAGATTTGTTTATTTTTAGTTGATTTTTTTCAAAATAGGGTTTTTTGGTAGATTTACAAAAAAACATAAAAATTTGAAGAAAAATAGTAAGAAACTACTTTTTTTAAAAATGTAATGGCATTTCCATAGCATACAGACATTGAGAGCAAATAAAATACAGAGTTCAATCCATGAATTATAGAAAATAGATTTTTGTTGGTTATATTCATATCACTGATTACATTGGGTATCAAAACATACTACAAACGTGATAAATATCAAATGGTGATGCTTGTCGATGCTACCACATTTTTCTATACATGCTCACTCAAA
>VDFB02239419.1:0-49398 GCA_007258455.2 Sequoia sempervirens | reverse complement strand
GCATAATTGTCATACTATATTGTTAGTTGTTCAGTAGGTTAACTAACTATCTATGTTAACTGTTCAATCGCTTCCACTATTGCATAAAAATGCAGATGTATTCCTTGAATATTGATCAATCATAAATAAAATTTTTATGCATTTTTCATAACAACTGGTATCGGAGCCATTTGATTTCACATTTGATGAAATGGCAACACTTGAAAAGAAGACTAGTAGGAGGTGCTTGAAGTGTTAAAATTTGCAGAAGAGCATGACATACAGACTAAGTGGAATGATAATTTGTGATATGGCATTGGAAACTATAGAGAAAAGAAATTTTACATAATCACTATCCTCCAGTTTATTTTCTATGGCCGGTAAAATATTAGAATTTTTTTGTTGTGGCAGCAACACCAGTTAAAGAGTTGAAAATGAAAATAAAACTATGCTAGGAAGAGAATCAAGGGTATGTGAATCAACAGTGTAAGGAGGCGTCCAATCTATTGCTAGGCGATCTTTATTGTTGGGAGGTGGAAATGCTCTAGAGCATTTGGTGACTAGAGAGCTATCTGTTAAGGTGAGGGTTTCTTTTAAGTAAAGATCAGAGAATTGCCAACGACATTGCAGTATTGAATGGTGACCCTGTCAGCTATATAATGTTGTAAGTATAATGCTCTAGCCATAGTGTAAAATGCAAATATTTTGAATGACTTCTTTATCGCCATCTTTCTTCGATAACGACTTGCAAGTAGAGTCATCAACTGCAAATAAGCATGTTAGGGAATTTTACTCTATCAATATCTTCTCATGGATTTAAACATTAGAGAGTTTTATGTGTATGAAATTGCTTTATTTTTGGTAATCTAATGTGGGTGTTACCCTAACCACTCAAATATTAAACTTACTATGAAAATGCATAGACAATACCAATAATGTCAAAGAATATTGTCTCAAGGCCAATATTGTTCAGTATCGTATGATTTTGAAAAATGATGTTCAAGCTAAGACCAAGTTCTAGTATTTTTTAAGGAAGCTATGGAAGATGAAGAAGAGAAATGGACAAAAATTTGCCATTAATGAGATTTTTAAGATGGAATTTTATCAGAAGATGTGACAATATTTTATTCAAATTATCAAGATAGTGATTATTCTTGTGAAGCTTTGCAAGCGTGATGACATAAGGAAATTTCATGATCCTAATATCAAGTTTCTTTTGGTGCATTGCAAAATCAAGGCACTAGCATGATAGTTGAAAACAACCTTCAAGGAATCCAAATCAAATTTATTTATGTAATGGGTTGTTCTATTGGAGGTTGGTGGGACCAAAGGATAGAGTAATTTTCATCATCTCAAGTTAGCTTCTCACTTTGATATGATTGCATGAGAAGCATTTTTAGCTTTAGCTTTTTTTTTTGCTTTTCCTTGTTGTTGCTAAAGAATTTGAAGATATATATGTTGTGAAGTTTGGTTTTTGGAGATAGGTAAGGGGTTTGGTGTAGAGCTCAATATGGATTGTTGTTGAATAATTCAGGATCTGTGATTCGAGCGTTCATGGGAGAAATAACTTAGGAATTTGGCTAGGGGCTACACCTTTACGAGGGTTAAGAGACAACTTGATGGAGCTTTGCTTGATTTAGGATTTGTCTCTTCAAGGAAGATCTTCACAAAAATGTATAAACATTTTGTAATCAACAAGTTTTGTTATGTAAACCTTAAGGGGGGGTCTTTTAAAATATGAATTGTAAGTTTTTAGGGATACAATTATAGGAACAATGCAATAAGGGGGATGTTAACACAATTGTCATATTATATTTTTAGTTGTTCGGTAGGTTAACTAACTATCTATGTTAACCGTTCAACCACTTTTGCTATTACATAAAAATGCAGATGTATTCCTTGAATATTGATCAATCATAAATAAAATTTTATGCACTTTTCATAACATTCATCTTGGCTTAAACCCTCAATTGATGGATTTCAATGGACACCATTTCCTTGAACTATTTTGCTAAACCATTCCCCTGCCATACAGGTTACACATGTTTTTCTTTAACAACCTTTAACTCAAACTATGTGTTGTGAGATATGGCCTTCAACTTCAACAAACATAACATGGCATGAGCTAAGAATGGAGATATGGGTTTGAAAGGATTTTTAAAACTTCTTTAAACAAACCAGGTGATGCATACTTTACAATATTCTCACATTTACTTGAAATGTGGATGTAAATGGGAGTGATTTTAACAACATAAGTTTACTATTAAAAGATGGATCCATATTCAATAGAGGCAAGCTCTATTTATAGAATAGGTAAAATGGAATTGATGGTCAAGATCAAAATCAACAATCAACAGTTAGAATGGAAGGAAAATGGAGGCATGGATCATGGATTCCCATCAAGGGTTGAGGATGCAAGATGATATTTAATCAAGGGCTTACATTCATCCAAACAAACACACTTTCAAAACTTGCACAAGAAGCTTTGTTGGAAGTTTGTTACAAAAAGGAATATTACCTTTTTCAAATGAGTGAAGAAAGAGAATATTCTCATGGGTGAAGAAAATTAGATATTTAGTTAATTAAAATCAAATTTAATTGTGCCAAAGGGGAAGGAATATTCCATGAGAATATTCCTTTTGGAGGAATATTCTCAAGGAATATTCCCTTGCAAGTGGGAGGATTATATTTAATTAGTAATTTGATAATTAAATAAAGTTTCAATTATGCAAATTAGGGGAATTATATGATATTCATTAAATAAAATGATTTAATGAAAAGGGGGATGTGATATGATATTTAATTAAATAACTTCAGGTTATTTAATTAAATAAGAGGAGTTAAGGATTAAATTAGATGATTTGATTTATCCAATTTGATAGGATGAAAGGTTAGCATGAAAGGGGGTGAATTAACCTAATTAGGTCAATTAGATTAATAGATGAAAATGGTGCAATTAATTAAATAGCTAGGCTAATTTAATCAATTAAGCGAAAAAAGGATGGTTTTAGGATGAAATGGTGTTAGTATATCATATTCAGGTGTGTGATATCATTTAAGACATTTTTAAGTGTCTACATTTTACCCCTCTTTGAAGCGAGGTACATGTTACGTTGGTTCAAAGACTGACACTTTTGATATTAAATTTGCTGCTCAGATAAAAAAATAAAAATAATTATGATTTTTTTGGATGCCCCACTATTGCCCTAGTGGAAGGAATAAGCTGGTTCCCTGTCCCCTCAAGAAATTGAGCGAAAAGTTTGAATTTTGGGTTAATTTCTCGACAAAGGTTAAATATAGGTTTAGGTGCTAAAACAAGCCTTGGGATGCCAAAAATGGCCTCAAAAATGCAAAAAGTGGCTTAAAATAGGTTGCATAGGGTGGGACTAGGTAAAATAGGTCAAAACCCTATCTTTTGGCTCAAATTATGGCAAAAAACCCTAATTTTTAGGCTTAAATAAGTGAGAAAGGTGACACTTCCAATTCATTTGTGCATTCACACATGAGATATTTGCTTCCTTTTGAGCTCTAACCTCTTGATGAAATGGCACGAGTGCTTCCTCTTCACCTTTCGAAGCGAGTTCGAGAGTACCAGCGGCGAGCAAATGCAAGACCCTAGGTATGTGACTCAAAACCTATCTTGATTTTTCGCATTTAGGTACAATTAATAGGGGTCAAAATTAGGTGTCTAGGTGTGTCACTGTATAGCGACGCAATTGATGCATCAGAAGCATCACTATTGATTTTATAGCGACACACCTTCTGTCTAGTGGTGCACCACCATTTTTTGGTTAGGTGACACATTTGATTAAGGGGTCACTTGGTTAATATAGCGATGCTTAGGATTTTCAAATTTAGCGTCGCTCGAAAGTGATGGGTGACACACTTAGCATTTAGCGATGCACCCTAATTTTTAATAGAGCAACACATGCAAATGTTGATTTGCTATTGAGCGTAGTGACGGGTGTTGCCAAATTGGAAACACACCCCTGAAATGGATACAACGACATACCTTTGAAAGAGTGATGCTATTGATTTTAGTGACACTTTTGATGCAAAGTCTCAAATTTTGATAAGTTTTTTCAACTTTTTAGAAAATTGACGTTGTGTGTGTGATGCATGCAGGAGGATCCTATATCGTTGATGTCGTGAGAGCATCATTTTGAAATTTTGGTAGTAGCCAAATATTTTGATGATGAGGAGGTGGAGTGGCTGGATATGTTGGGTTTAGGCTTCATTACTTTCTTGCTCGAGGTCTGGACCCACCTTTCTATGATGACTGTACTGATTGAGAGGTGGCACAATGAGACCTCATCATTTTACTTTCCTACTAGGGAGGCCATCATTACATTGGAGGACGTGTGGAACATATTACGATTTCTGATTCACGAAGAGCATGTCATTTATGACACAGATGTTGGGAGAGATGCATGTTGCTCCCTTTTGAATAGACGGTCGATTATCTCGGTGAGCTTGTAGATAGGCCTTGATATATACCGCGGGTGGGTGGATATCTTTAGATTGTTCGTTGCGGCACTGATTTCTAGAGTTATTTCCCTAGACTGACAGGGAAGAGGTTTCAATCCTGGATGGGGATTGGCTTGGGAGGGGATGATTAGGAGGACTGTGATGTATGCATGGGGTCCAGTTCTACTTGCTTCATTGTACCATGACATGCATGAGGTCGTCTATCACAAGGGTAGGAGCATCAGAGTAGGTGTGACACTACTCCATATCTGGAAATAAGAGCATATTGTAGTATTGAGGCCCATGGTGGTTTTGGCAGACATTCATGAGGACGAGCCCATCGTCTTCAGGTACAGGGTGTCAATGACTCTCCAAAACATGGGCCCTACATGTTTAGCATATTGGCATTGTGTCATTGATGACATGACCATTTTTTGATGGAGGCCATGGCTATAGGCTCCACCTTAGTATGATGATAAAAAATAACTATACTTTTCCCGATAGACTCACTACCTCTAGGGGAGGGAGCACATGATGATTGAGCGGTACCTCCTAGACCACGTTGCTTGACAGTTTAGGGAGGTACATGATGTACTGACTAATGATTACATTGTAGTGTTTACCCGATCACAAAGGGAGGTGCAGTGGGGAGCACATATTGACCCAATTATGGAGGTCAATGACTTTAGGCAGCTTGTTGCAAAACCCTAGGCATATGATTAGGGCCTACTAGATGTGGGGACTACCCCTTCTTATGATGCATGGTTCAGGCCACCTACTCGCTTGACAAATCCAATGGGGGAAACCCTAGAGGCAGAGGGAGAGGCAGAGGAAGAGGTAGAGGCCGAGGCCAAGATGGCGACTGGGACAAAGGTAGGGATGGTGGTCGAGGTAGGGGGTAGGATCAACTAGTGCAACACAGGGCACAGGTACTAGGAGATAGGAACCAACAACCAGATCATGATAGGGAACATGTGCTAAGGCAATAGGATGGGCATGATGGATAGGTTCTAGCTATAGTACTACCTCCTCCACCTGTACAACTAGATGCTCAAATACAGGCACAGATATAGGCTCTCACTGTCGAGAGAGACCAGTTACAGGTAGAGAGGGATTAGCTGCAACAACAACTTTGGGCCATGATAGCATAGAGAGATCATGAGGTTCAGTTTTGACAACAACTGGACTTACAACTAGCCTAGGAGATTAGGCGAAGGTAGCAACTAGAGGCGGTCATGGCTGCATCATAGGGGCTGACAGTATCGGCTCGGCTATACAGAGAGGCAGTTACAGGGGCCGCCTACTATCGTATGCATTATCATAGAGATGTTTCTTAGGCGATGAGACAACCTAATTTTTCCTAGAGGAGCGGAGCGCTACCTAGAGCTGAGGATCAACCATCAATTAAGAGTGATTCAAGCAACCATCAAGGCTAACTGATTTTGTGTAGAATTTTTTTGATTATTTGCTCAATTCATTTATATAGATATACATTCATGGGCTCATTTTTGATAGCCTCATGGATGGTGTACTTTTTATTGATATACATACATTAATTTAGATATTGTACCATGGTAGTCATCATTTTTTGATACATATATACGAGATGATCCAAATTGAATTTGTAATGTGCCTTTATTTTATGCTTTATGAATATGGATGTGTATGATGTGATGTGATGTTATGTGCTTATGCATCATGATTATGTGTGGATGTAATGTGATGGATGCCCTTATTTTATGTATGTTTATATGATGTGATGATGATTTATGGTGTGATGTATATGATATGTGATGTTATGAGATGGATGCAATGTAATACAATGGATATGTTATATTCTTTTTCAATACCTTTCTATGATATGTTATGGGATGGATGTTATGATATGATGATGTATGTGTATGGATGTATATATGTTCATGCTTATGATATGTGATATGAATTAAGATGCTTAAAATAACAAATCTATGTTATCCAAAACAACTTAAATGATAATGTGATGCAATGGATTATGTTTTCTTTTATTATGATATGCTGTGATGATGCCATATGTATGCATGCTGATGATTTTGTGGATGTAGGATAGATGCATGATGATGTTTTTGTTGACTTTCATGATACCAAGTTAGCGTGGTAAGAAGATAGAGGAATAAAATGAATGATTTGACCATTCATCTTGAAGATTGATTCAAAAATTCCAACAAGTCCTTGATCCACCAATAATTTATTAGAGATGGTGACGAGAGATGATGATGATGTGCTCATATCCTAGGATTGTGATTTTTTGTCATTCCTTATTTTTGATATAACACATAGACATGATGCATCAAGGTATTAATAACTAGGATGGTGTTGTATCTAGTGTAATGGACTTTGACTTTGCCAATAGATCGGATAATCCTTGTTCACACCTTGACATATGGAAACTGTTGGATGCTTTGGATGTGTTGCTGATATGTGGTTGTCCTTGATGTCAACACTATTAGCATTTGGTGTATTAGAGGCTGTATATGTCGGGGATATTGAGAAAATTGTAAAAGAAAGTGTTCCTTGTTCCTAGTGGAACTGTGCAGGTCATGAAGGCGTCTTGTTCTTTACGTTGAAGTTCAGTTGCTATGGACTAAAGGGTTTTCTCTTGAGTGTATCTAGATCATCTACCTAAAGTTTTAGAGGTCTGCGTATAAATTTGACCATGTTGTGGTATGATAGTGTTTCTATGGTCTCTGTCAGTGTTCTTGAGTGAAGTTTGTGTGATTCTAGAAATCTTAGTTGCTACAAATGTTTCTCTGTTGTTTCTTGGTGCTCTTGGATGTTTCTAGATCGTTCTCTATCTTTGTGGTACATCCACATTGATTAGTGTGCTTGTGGTCAAAAATTTTTCCTGCGTATGTTCAATTTTTCTTGTTCTTGGCTGACATGTTGGTGGTAGCATGTTGTGGATCTTCGAGGAGGAATTAATTGAAGTCCTTTTGTGTTGGAATTTTAAATTTGGGTTGCCACTATGCTGTGGTCGACCTTGGTGGATTCACATTAAAAAAATATTTGTAAATTTGGGACGACATTGAAAATATGTTTTATTTTCCTGGCCAACTAAGTTATTGATGAAATCTCATGTAGCAGATATATACAAGTGATTATTTCATTGGTGTAGTGTGTGGAAAAGGTGATTCATGTGTTGGATGTGATCTTATGTGTGTATGTGCGAATATCATTTGATTGCAAAGCAGAGTGTGAACAAGATTGAGCAAAGTGTGAAGAGTCAAACGAGAAAGAGTTTTTTGTGCTTAATTGGAACTATAATCAGGCTTGTGTAGAAGCTAATTTTTCAATTCATATCCTCTGGATTTTAATCCTATTCTGTATTGTTGGGAAGTGAGACCCTTTTATAATTGAGCAGTGAGCTCTAGGCAGTGTGCCTGAATGCATGTGCATTCCCCTTTATTGATTTCATTATACTTTTAATAGGGTATAATCTTGTGGACTAACATCCATCGTGGTTTTTCCCCTAACAGGGTTTCCACATAAAAAATCTTGGTGTTCTCTGTCTCTCTAATGTGTTAATTGTTTATGGTTAATTCCTTATTCATTAGATCTGAGATTAAGTTAAGTTTGAAAAGTTTTTTATTTTGAGACAACTGATTTACCCCTCCTCTCAGTTGTCTATCCTTGTTTTTCCAAAAAGTCCTTGATCCACCAAGAATTTATTAGAGATGGTGATGAGAGATGATGATGATGTGCTCATATCCTAGGATTTTAATTTTTTGTCATTCCTTATTTTTGATATAACATATAGACATGATGCATCAAGGTATTAATAACTAGGATGGTGTTGTATCTAGTGTAATGGAATTAAATTCTACCAACAAATCAGATAATCCTTGTTCACACCTTGACATATGGAAACCTCGTTGGAATGTAGTTTAGAAGTTTAGAATATCTCAAACCAAAGCATATGCAATAGTCAACAATATACTCCAAACGACCTCCCTACACACAACTAAGCAAGTATGCGCCAAGATTATTTTACAAGAATACCCACAAGAACAACAAATGAAAGATAATGATTGATACCCCTTTCCTTTCTCTCTAAATTTTTTTGATAGACATCATCGAGAGGTCCTTGAAATGGTTTATTGAGATAAATAAGAAGAAAAGATCAAAGACAAATAGTTAGTGTTATGTATATCTCTTGCCAGTTTAATTTTAGCTAAGGTGATTCCTAATGTTGATGCCCATCGCAGGAAGGATGCATCCTAGGACATGCCATCCAATGGTTTGATTAGGATGAGGTTTGTGATAAGCCATTGATACAAACTCCACTGAATCATTTATCTATGATTTAGACTTTAGATTTTGACACTTGTTTTCTATTTGTTTTACCAAAGGTTGAAGATGACGTTTGATTTAGTATGGATGAAGGTTTATTGCGGGTGAAAGAAAAATGGGATGAATGGCTTTGGATTTTTTGGAATATTTCAATGTTTTTGGTGTTTTGAAAATGTTTTGAGGTTGTTTTTGGTCTTTTTGAATGTTTATGCAAATGTTTTGGTTTTCGATCTTTTGAGGTTGTTTAGGGTTTTCCAAGGTTTTCAATGTTTTTGTGTTTTCTGAGTTTTTTGACCAAGAAACTAACCTAAAAGTCTTTCCTAGAGGCCTCGAGGGCTTATCAAACATGAGCCTTGCCTATGTTATACACACAAAGACCACATAGTTGGATTGACTAGACTTATTGTTAATGAGAGATGGACATTTGATGGATTGCCATTTTATTATGATAGACTCCTAAAGGACTGACCTAAGGTGTCTGGGGGGCACATTAATGATGGCCTTGCCTACATTCAAGCTTAGAGACAACGTAGTTTGACATAGTACTATTTTTGGATTTTTTATGTTTGACCTTTTTAGGGATTTTGATGTGTTTTGGATGTTTTGGGTTTTTGACTTCACAATTTTTGAATGTTTTTGGATTTTAGCTGTACAGGATTTGGATGTTTTTGGATTTTTTGATGAATGTTTTATGAATGTTTTTTGGATTTACAATGAGATTTCCAATAAACTCAAGATATACAAGAACCCGATCTGATCCATAATGAATTTCCCTCAATGTGATGGTAATAGACTACCTTGATATAGGCGGGACAAACTGACCTTCAAAATATGCCAAGTAGTACTAAAGGGGATATGACACTTCACAATAGCAAGCCATGATACAGACACAGATTGGTGATGGAAATAAATAGGATGAATGATGCGATGGATGGATGTGATGCAAAGAATGATAGGATAAAGAGCCGAAGAATAGATGGAGGTGCTTTATTTATGGGAGATGCCTGTTTTCTAGGTTTTCACCAAGGCACTTTCCCAAAGTTCCATCAAAGTGGTTTTCACTAGAGGACGATTACTTTCCTTTACTATTTTCAATCCTTTTTCTCAGTTTTTTGGATTTTGATCATTTTTTTAATTTTTTTTGTATTTTCAGATTTACACCCTTCATGCTTGGGCATAAATTTTTTTAAGATGCAAACTAATGGTCAGTTCCTGCAAGGGTTCACCTTCAGGCATTGATAGCTGGTATGCTCCTGATTCATAGCTTGCTGTGACGACAAATGTAAGTAACCAGTTAGGCTCAAAATTTCCTTTACTATCCTGATCTGGAAGATTTTTTTGATTCTGCTTTAGGACAAGATCCCCTACGTAAAATTTTTGACTCTTGTTATTCTTGTTATAGCTCCATTTCAGTCAGTTTTGATATACTTGCAAGTGATTAAGGGCATCAAGATGACGCTCATCCAAGAATTCCAACTCATTTAGCCAAGATACTCTATACTCTTCATCAGTGATTAGGTTCTGTAATCAAACTCGTCGTGATGGAAGCTCAAACTTAATAGGCAAGATGGCTTCTGATCCATAGACCAAGGAGAATAGGGTTGCACCTGTAGGTGTGCAGATACTAGTTCGATAGGCCTAGAGGGTGGGATTTAGCTATAGATTCCAATCACGACCAACTTCATTAACCGTTTTATTTAAGATTTTTAGACTGGTCTTGTTTGTAGCCTCAACTTGATTGTTGCCCTGGGGGTAATATGGGGTGGAGAATCAATGATGGATGTTGAATCTTTGACATAGTTCTTTCACATCTTGATTCTTGAAGGGTTTTCTGTTGTCAAAGATAAGGGCTTATGGAACACAATAACAATAGATAAAAAAATTTACGATAAACTTGGAAATTTTCTTTCCCATTATGTAGGTCATAGGAATGGCTTCAAACAACTTGGTAAAGTACTCAGTGGTGGTTATAATGAACTTGTGGCCATTAGATGAAGTTGGAGTGATCTTTCCTATGAGGTCAAGCAACCACTGTGAGAAAGGCCAAGGTGTGATCATTGGTTGTAACTCCTAAGTTGGAGCATGAATCAGATCTCCATTTTGGTTACAATGGACACACTTCTACATGTATTGATGGGCTTCTCTTTCCATGGTTGGCCAATAGTACCCTGTCCTCAACAGTTTCTTAGCTAAAGTCATACCACTAGAATGGGAACCACATATGCCATCATGTACTTTTGTTAAGGTAGTAAAGGCTTCCTCTTGGTTAAGACATCGTAGTAATGTCCCTTCGATGCTTTGGTAGTATAAGGTATCACCTAGGATCACAAATCATGATACCTTCTTAATAAAGGTCTTTTTAAGGTTGGAGGTGATATTAGCTAGGAGGGTTCCTCTACTAAGGTAGGTGAATATATCATGATACCACGGGACCTAGGACCAATGATGACACATGAAAATTTAGATTTACAAATTTCAAAAGTTGGTATGAGAAGTTGTTCTACCAAGAATTCACATTGAAGGATGTTGTGTGGTATGTATAACAATGATCCAATTTTTTCCATAGCATCTGCAGCTTGGTTGTTCATGCAAGGGATTTTCTCAAAATTTATATCTATGAAAGGGTCCTTAAGATTTTCTACCATCTTCTTGTAAGGGGTAAGATTGTCATCCTTAGTTTGGTAGTCATCATTGACTTGATTGATAACTAGTTGTGAGTCTCCATAGACTTTCAACTCTTGTATCTGCCATTGAACTTTTATCCTTAGACCTGTGATTAGGGATTTGTACTCAACAATGTTGTTAGTACAAAAAAATGATAGCCTATATGAATTTGGGATGTAATCACTTGAGGGGTGATAAAGAGAATACCCACCCCTAATCCATGTTGGGTGAATGATCCATCAAAGTACATTTTCCACTGGTCTGTTGTATTGACAAGGAACACTGATTCATTAGGAAATTTAGATATCAAAGGGTTCTCTGCATAGATAAGTGCTTCTGCTAGTTGGTTTGCAATCACTTGTACTTTGATTGCCTTGCGCTCCATGTACTCTATGTCAAATTCAGTCAAGATCATCACCCATTTATCCATTTGCCTAGTGAGAGTTGCTTTGGATAATAGGTATTTTAATGGGTCAATATTTGCAATAAGCTTGATTTGATGTGACAACATGTAGTGTCTAAAATTTTGTGAAGTAAAAACCACCGCTAAGCATGCTTTCTCAATGGATGAATAGTTCATTTCATATCCCACCAAGGTCTTGCTGATGTAATAGATGGCTCTTTCCTTTTTCGTTTTCATCATGTTGTGCTAGAAGAGCACCTAGTGTTGCTGATGCTGCTGAGATATACAAGATCAATGGTTTGTTGGGTATTGGCGACATGAGCACTGGAGGTGTCAATAGGTAGTCCTTGATCTACTAGAAAGCTTTATCACACTTCTGTCCCACTTGCAAGTTATTCCTTTATGAAGAAGATGTGAGAAAGGGTGAATTTTGTTTAATAAATATGCTATGAACCTTCTAATGGACTACAACCTTCCTTGTAACCCTCTCATTTACTTCAATGTTTGTGGTAGTTCCATGCCTAGGATGGATTTCATTTTTACTATACCAATTTCTATCCCTCTTTGTGATACAATATAACCAAGAAGCTTTCCTAATGTGACCCCAAAGACACACTTTTTTGAGGTTTAGCCGTACCTTATACTCTTTAAGTCTGCTGAAGATGGGTCCCAATACCTCTATGTGCTCACTCCTTTTCTTTGAGTTGGCCAAAATATCATCCACATAGTCTTTGACTATTTTGTGGATCATGTCATGAAAGATTAGGGTCATTGCTCTTTGATAGGTTGTGTAGACACGTAAAATATATTGATTGACGTTGTGCACTTGATCCTGACCTACTAACATCATTTCATCCTAAATCATCCCTCAGTCTAACCATTTAATGAAATCTCCTTATCTAATTAAATTCATCAACTTTCATCCCTTAATTGAATAAATCATTTTATCTAATTAAGTCGATCTCTTTTGTTAATTAAATCAATTCATCTGATCTAATTATCCCTATTTAATTAAATAATTAATTTTATTTGATTAAATCTCTAAAGTCTATCCATTAAATTAAATAAATTAAAACCTTATTTGATTTAATCTAACACCATCTCTTTTAATTAAATAAATCAAAATCCTTATTTAATTAATCTCTTATCATATTCCTCTCTTATTTGAGTCAAATAGGTCACATCATCTAACCTCTCTCATTAAATTAATTAACCCTTAATTAATTTAATCTCATCATGTCCCATCATCTAGATTTTGCAAGTTGCACATGAAAATAGATTTAATTCATTTATTAAATCTCTATTTTCCTCACAAGGCATCTTTTGGAATATTCTCCAAGTTTGAATTCAAAAATTCCAAGTCAACATGTACATCCAACAAGGCAATAACTTCATCTTACATGTCCTTTGTCTTGAGCCAAGTGGAATTTATTGCAATTTCCCTTCCCTCTTGCAAGTCATTTCAACAAATTTGAAATTCAAAATATGCATTTATTGGCACAATCCCCAAATCTTGCACATCTTCCATCCATTCATAGATTGACAAGTGGCATCATACCATTGGATGAATGTTAGTCCCACATTGCTCAAATTTGGACATTCATCCATCTTGGCATTCTATAAATAAAGAGCTCATATCCTCATTTGATCATCCACAAATTATGCAAAGTTACCATGCTCAAATCATTAGCAATCCTCATCCATTTTTATTGAATCATAGCTAGGTTATGCAGATTTTTTTATTGGAGCATTCATCAACATCAACAAAGTGGATCAAATCTCTTCAACATATCAAGATTTCATCTTAGGAATTGGGAAAGGGCCAACTTTCACATCAAATTGGCACCAATTCCCCCATGGGATCAAGAGTTTGCTTGCTTAATTAGGATTCAATCTTTATTTTGTTATTTCATTGTGTTTTTCATTGTTTTTTCCTAATTTGAGCTATGTTAATGGATTTCATGGGGAATCCTTGTTCTTACTTGCAATTGATTATCTAATGTGTTTGTTCTCATTGTTTTGTAGGTATTAGGATTGGGGTTCGCACAGGTTGCTCCTGCGTTCTTCAACCCAAATGGCATCATGTTCCAACAATACATTCCCCATGGAGAAGTGAATGAAGTTTTGTGTTGATCCTCCTTGGCAATCATAATTTGATTATAGCCTAAAAAATCATCCATGAGTGATAGCATCTCATGCCTAGCTGTTAAATCCACTATGACGTTGATGTTAGGTAGAGGGAAATCATCCTTCGAGCATGCCTTGTTCAAGTCTCTGAAATCTGTGCATAATATGATGCCTCTAGTGGGTTTTGAGACTGGTACTAGGTTTGAAACCCACTCAAGATAATCTATCGGTCGGATGAATCCAACATCAAGAAGCTTTTGTAACTCAAGTTTCACTAAGAGTGCTATCTGAGGGTGCATCTTTCTTAATTTTTTCTTTACAGGTTTAGCTTTAGGATAAATTGCCAAATGATGCACAACTACTTTTGGATCAAGCCCTGAAATATTTGTGTATGACCATGCAAATTTGGTTCTTTGATCTTTCAAGAATGCTGTTAGGTTCTTTTGTTCTTCATCCAACAAGGATTCGACATAGAAAGTGAGCTTTTGTGCCTCTTTTGTTCCCACATTCATTGGAGTAGCCATTTATGCTAGCACTGCTGATTTTTCTGGATGCATTGCACTAAGGGGGAGATTGAATCCCTCATCCTTGGGTGCCTTAGAGAGGTTTTCACACTTGTATGTGCCCTTTCTTTTTACTATTTTAGGATCATAAATTGCCATAGTGTGGTTTTCACTCAAATATCTACATGTTAGTCGCATGTCATCAATTTTGCAACTAAAGGATTCAATCGTCTCCCTATAGTACGCCCTTGTGTCTAGCTCTATATCAAAACCAACTTTGTGATTTTCCCATGGTAAGTTGTCATGGAGTGCCATGAATTCTGAGATTGATTCATCATTTTTGAATAAATCTAGAATCAATGGTCCTTGTTGGTCCCACTCAATGAGTTGTGGGTATACTAGGCTTATTTTAGTTAGTTGATCATTTGGAGTGAAGGATGTTGTGGATATCATGAAGAGAGAGTTATTCCCAAATAGGTCAAAAAAATCAAGGAGGAATTCATCTAGGGTCGTGTTCCAGGATGTTGTTAACCAAGAGGAAGCCTCAACCCATTTAGTGGAAGTACCTTTGCCAATCAGGGTGACCTTTCTAGTAGTACATCATTGTTCGGTGAAAATTATGTAATCCCTTTAACAAATTACAAACCCTGATTTCAACCATAGTTGTGTGAGATACAATATCTCCTCTCATAAAGGGGAGGCACCCTTCTTACTGCTTATTGAAACTAAGTAAAACTAATTAAGTATTCACAATGATGTACACTACGATTAAGAGATAGGGATGTGTCACATTCATAATTCTCTCTATTTTCAGAGAATATGTTTTACAATGCTTCACAGTTTTAAGTTCCTAATTTGATACAACTTCAAACTAAAAACAAAAGAAGTAATTCCAATATTCCTATCTTGTCAAAGAAAACCCTAGGAATACCAACATGATAATGATAAATGATAAAACAAGAAAACTAATGAAGGCACAAAGTCGTTTCATAGCTTTCACCAATGAATCCTTTGAGATATGTAACAAACGTCGTATTAGAAGCACAAAGTCTTCTAGATACTCCACAATAGATCCACGAACAACATGAATAAATACAAGCACAAGGTCTTGTAAAGAATTCACCAATAGTATTCAATCAATATCATAAACTCGAATAAAAGAGTGTAACTCAAAGTTTACATGGATTTACTCAAATCCCTTTAGATCTCAATCACTAATCACTACCAATTTCAATCAAATCCAAAAGCTAATCAATTCCAACACAAAGTTTGGTATGCATCTCACTTCTTTATTGATCAAAATAGATTCACAAAGATGAACACAAAGTTTCATGTATTTGCTTCTCAATTGGGCAACACTTCATTGCAAAAGATAAAAGATAACTATTACAAAAGAATCCTCTCATATTTATAGATGGGAGAGGAGAGAAAATTTAGGAAATCAGAGGAGCGAATCTAGGAAAATTAGGTGAGAAAATTTAGGAAAATCTCACCTAACAAGTTGACTTATTAAAAAATGTTGCCCATCATTATAGGAAAAAAATCTCTATTTTTACATGTAATTACATCTTGGAAAATGACATGTAAGATGTTGATAACTATTTACAAAATGCATAAATGAAAGCATAAAACTATCTAACCCTGGAGATGAAAAGAAGTCTATGGTTCCTTGCATTGGGCATGAAATTCTTCATATTTCTTCTTTGTCTCTAGCATGAATGCCTCATCTAGACCAACTGTATAATCCATAATGGTGTGAACTCTTGTGATTGATCTTCTTACAGACAAGCATATTTTCTTGCATCTTTCTAGATGCTTCTTGAGACAGTCAAGAGAAAGCCGTACATCACATATGGTGTGCATGGAGGTCTTTGAAAAACCTTCATCTTCTACTTGCTTCATGACAACTTCCTTAAATATTTGAGTTATCTCACTGACCAGGAGGAAAGTATGATTATCATCAAGGAGCTTACCCGATAACTTGTCAATTCCATTCACTAGGATAACACGATGTCCTTTGACATCTTCTTATACTTGGTGGATATCTTCAATAAGAGATTTGAAAATTGTATGCGGTGTTTGAGAGATTCCCTTACCTCCACATACTTCTCTTTATCAGGAATCACCCCAACTTTCACCAACTTACTCAATTTTGTCTCTTTCATTTGTGACCAAAATTTGAGACATCTTTCCATTTCTTTTTGCTCTTCGGAAAGTATATTTTCTTCTTTATCAAGCTCTAATTTTAGCTTGGCTATTTGAGCAAATTTATCATCTACAACAACTATGACTTGTGAACTATGTTCTATCATTTCATCAATGAAATCATATAACACCTTACCCTTGGAGGAAAAATTCTCTACCTTTTGCACTGCTGGTTCCTTGATGTTCACCATGGCCATAGGTTGTACATCCCTGAAAGAGCCTGCAATATTCCTCAAAATTGTTGCATAACACTCAGCTTTCTCCTTGTAAATATTTTTTGCTTGCTTCATCTTATCAAGCCTTCTTGCTAATGCATCCAGGACTACTTGTGCATCTACTTTTGCACTTGCATATGTCACTTTTCCAAGTTGGAATCTTGTGATAGTGTAATCCTCCATGTTTACATCACCTTCTTCTTGTGGGGGTAGACCAATCTCTACAAACTTGTGACTATATTTGTCAACATGAAGCCTTGAATGGAATTTTGCCTTTCTCTTCCCCTTGGCTTTTGGAGGAGCTATCTCTTCAAGATCAAGCTTATCTGGGTAGATCATTTGTTTCTTTCACTTTGATACTTGAGAGATTAACCAAGGAGGAAGGCAAGAAGTATATGATTTTTGACTTACAATCAACTCTTGTGTTATATCCACTTCTGTAGGAATGGTTGTTATTGTGACAATCAGACTGCAAACCAAGTGGATCCTACAAAGAATCATTCATGAACCTATGAAATTCAACCTCTGAAGATATATCAAAAGATAGAGATGACAAACTGGGAATGGATGAGGGAGAACTTGACAAAACATCAAGAGTTTGTGAATTTGAAACTGTAGGAGGAATGGCAAGGACGGTTGATACTATACGGGGAATGGAAACATTCACTACATCTGAAATTGTTGTAGGAGGAGGTGAGGTAGGAAGAGGAGGTGGAGGAGTAGTTGGATTGGAAAGAGTATGAGGAATATTGGTAGTAACAGGCGATGATATCTGGGGAATATATTCAACAATATTCTCATAGGGAGATAGAGGTTACTCATCATCATGCTTGAAATCCTCCTCATTACCTTCTTTTTCAACTTCACCTTCTTGGGATTCTTCCTCATTAGACTCTTCTAATTCTTCACTCTCTTTCTCTTCTTCTTCTTTGGATGATTATTCCTAAGAAGTAAGCTCCTTTCCTTCAACATGTGTTTTTTTAGATTCTATTGCCTCCTGTTCTTCAAATTTTTGTGTAACACTCTTACCAAAGGTGAAATTGATTTTAGGACCTCTTTGGGAAGAAGAGGGAGTAGCTGCATGTTTGTTTTTTATGCAGAGTTCCTGCCATTGGCTGGTTTCTCCTCCTAGTGCTTCTCCTTTAGATTTAGTCCTAAAAGATTTCATTTGGAAACCATGTTTATGCAACCATTCTAGTGTGTTATGTAAGATGGGAGCAAGCCTTTCTCTTATAGAGACACTTTCCTTTTTAGACCATTGTATTGGAGGTAAGGACCTCCTATCAATCTCATCTTCTTCATAAGAAAAGTTTATGATGTCGCCAGGTTCTTTGAAATCCTCTGGTAGATCAACTACACCAAGATCTCTGATCTACTCTACTGTCAGCTTGCAAAAATCTATTCCGTAGATGTCTTCTTCATCTTTGTAGTCCGCCCATATGTCTTCAAAGTGGTAGACATGTCGGTGATCCTTCTTTAGTTTTCTCTTCACATCTTGGTAGTCAAAGTCAAATATATATTTATATGTTTTGATAGTCATGATTTCCATTTTTGCAATGATTGAATTTTATTTTTGTACACAGTGAATGGTATGCCTCCCAATTGTCAATGGAAACCTAAAACCTGGCTTGTGTATTCTCTAGTGTTGCTTGTGAACTCAGATCAACAATCTACACAACTCGATTAGTATCCACTTATCTGAGGGATATCTGGGCAACATGTATGGACACCTAGTATGGAAACCTACTCTTATGTAGGTGAAAGTTGGAAGCTACAGAAAGATACAACCAACCTTACTAACCAATTTTTAGGCTTCATCCGATACTCTTTTATTTTCAAGATTCAGATCAAAAGTGAACAACAGGGGTGCAAAGAAGGCATCGATGAATTTCTCTTAATTTCAACTGATAATAGAACTCATACATAGGTACAAAATTTATGTTTCCCTTTGTAGACAACCCTAGAAATTTCCTCACTACTACAACAACATATACCAAATAGGAAGTCATGTAAAATTTCAAGGTAGTCGACACATTGATCAATTGTTCATGGATTTCATCACTTATCTGAGTTCCCCAATCAATATGTGCTTTGTTTCTTCAAATGATGTGGATGTACTCATACATCCAATCTTGAAAATTACATGAAATAGGTAATCCTTTAACCCTTCTCAAGAGAGTAATCATATCCCTGACATCCTCTTTGAAATCACTTTGAGGAAGCCCTTTAGGCCATCTTGAGATGGTAGGCCTTGGAGTTTACAACCATTGAGTATTAATCAATGTTTTGGCTTTGTTGGGATCACTATCATAGACCTCTTATGCCTGTTGAATTGAGATATTTGTATATTGTTCCATGTGTGGAACCTGGAAAACAATATCAAAGAATTTAGGATCCAATCTCATCATGACTTATCTTGAGGAATCTCTTACACTTCTATCATCTTGGATGTAATGAGTTGCAACTTGAAGAACAAACTTCGTGTTATGAGAAAAATTTGGGAATGTAGACACCAAGTGCAAGATGCTATGAACAATGGATCTCAAGCTGTCTTCTAAGGGATTTTTCTCAGTTCTTTTTACAAAATCTTCTAGGTCTTGATGACCAATTTTGGTGTCTTTCATTTCATCCACCTTCGAGATCACCACTGTAGGTAGAAAGACTCCCTGATATTTGTACTTCATCTTTCCCTCCTTATTAGAAGACAATGGAGGCTTTTTTGCTGTCATCTAAAAATACCAAGATCAAGGAATGTCACTTTCTTGGATCACCTAGCGAGAGCTTGAGAGGAACTACAAGAATAGTGGATTAGCAGATGTTAGGAGAAAATGCAGTGTTGGAAAGCGTGAAGCAAGCAAAAAATTTGAAGCAAGTGCAAACGAGCTATTTCACACAAAAAATAGAGCATTGGTGAAGAAATGAGGTTTGGAGCACAAATAGAGTCATTTTAGGGTGTTAGAAGAGAAAACTGCTTTTTGTGTAGGAGTGCTGAAAATCAACGCTCCTACATCTTGAGATAGTGAGTTGCATGTAGTAGCACTGATTTTCAACACTCCTACATCCCTTCACCACTTTGGGGAAATCAAAGTGTTGGGGCGCTAAAAATCAGCGCTAGTGCATGTAGGAGGGACTTAGTTCATGCATAGGTGCTGAATTTTAGCACTTCAACATGTTCATCCTTTGTTTGGGTCTAGTGTACAAGTGGACAAAATCACCGCTTTAGCATTTTAAGAGGAGACACTCCATGTAGGAGTTGGGGAAGATCTTAAGTGTAATAGTGGATATTTTCACCGGTTTGAGAACTGGGGGAAGGACCTATCAGTGTTCGAGTGGTGAAAAACTCCACTCGAACATGTGAAAAGAATGAGAATGATCAAAACTTTCATATTTCAATTTGCTAAAACAAAAAATTTCACTGTTTCAACAAATGGGGAAAACTTGGTTAAAGACAAAACAAGAAGATGCACAAAGAAGAGTAAAATGCACATGGAGAAAAACAAGCGAGGGCACCAATAAAAACAATGTGCAAAAAAATATTAGGGCATGATCGAAAAAAAGAACTAACAAGCCATTACAAAGACAACACAAAGTGTAGGGTTTCGAAAGCAAAAAATGGAGAGAAATGACGATGAAGAAGAAAGAATAAAAGATACCTAGAAGAGAATGCAAAATTTCAAAAACCTAGCTCAAAAACTTGAAGAATCTCTAGACACCGATCGACTTGAGGTTGGATGGAGACTAGCACATAGAGGAAGAGTGAATGGTAGATAGAATGAAGATATATTAGCCTAAAATGACTTATTAAGTCACTAAGAGAAGGTCATTAATGAACTCAATGTTCACATTAATGAAGGTGCACATAATGGTGAAAAAGATGCACTAGTGGTGAAAATCACTGCTTGTGCATGTAAAAGACTCAATAAAACAAAAAGTGCACTAGCAGTGAAAATCACCACTTGTGCATCAAAGGCTAAGTGAGCAAAGTTTAGGAGCACTGATTTTCATTGCTCCAACACTTGGAGTTTATTTTTTAACTTAAGGCTCATGTAGGAGCGCTGAAAATCAATGCTCCGACATGAGTCAAAAATTGACTAACTCCTAGGGATTGGGAATTAACAAAGATACTCATTTCAAAGCTCTTCAAAAGATGAATGGGGGGAAATGCTCAAATAGACTGTTTGAGGTTTTGGACTACACGTTGAGGTGAATTGAAATTTTCCTCATTTTGCATGCTTGAAGTACATGAAACTATGAAACAAACAAGCTTCATAGGGGGTTATCTCGTGAATCTAGCACAGCTAGATTCAAGGATAACGTTGGATCCAGCTGGGGAGATTCCTTTAGTCATTCTTAGAAATGATTGAATGGAGATGAACTCCAGAATCAAGTGCCTTTATCCATCCATTGGGAATAAAGTCAGGTGATGAAAATAAAAAGACTCAAAAAGACTAGAAACAAAAATATGTAAGGACTAACATATTTACATTGAACACCTATTAACTCACTGTGTAAAGAGCTTCAAATGCTACCCACTTTGAGAAAGAGAAAATGGTGTTCCATCCTCTTATGGCAAGAGGAAACTGTTTTCACCATGTAGCTGATGAACTTTGAATGGTCTTGTCGACAATGAATCAAACTTCTTGTGCATACTTTTTGGTTCTCTTCGCTTTTCCCATAAGAGAACGAGATCACCAATTTGAAAATCATGAGACTTGGCCTTCTTGTCAAAAATTTTCTTGACTTGTTACTGATGCTCTGTGATACGGTTAGCCACCTGAATTTGCTTCTCTTCCAATTCGAATAGATACATTATCCACTTATCAACTGAATTATCAAAAGTCTCATCTTAATGGCCTTAGGCAATTTGAGGGCTGGAAGTTATAATGTTATGGGAATTTTTGCATTCAACCCATACAAGAGTTTGAATAAAGACATGCCAATTGCCCTCTTTGGATTTATTTTGTCTTCCCACAAAGCATCATATAAAGCTTTGTGCCACAAATGTTGATTCTCATCCACAAGCTTGTGGATTATAGTCACCAAGTTTTTATTGCTTGATTTGGCCTGACCATTACCTTGTGGGTAATAGTCAGATGAATGTGACAATGTTATGCCATGTTCAAAATAGAACTTAGTTATCTTGCTTGATAAGAAAGCAGAAGCATTGTCAGCAACAATTTTGTTCGGCACACTGAACCTGAAAATGATATTTTCTTTCAAGAAACTACATACAACTTCAGAAGTAGCATGCTAGCCAAAATTGCCTCCACCCACTTGGTGAAGTAGTCAGTTGTAGTTAGGACATAGGTGTGTCTTGCACTTGAAGGTGGATTTACTGCACTAATGAAATAAATTCCCCACTGCTGAAAGGGATCTTCAATAACAACTGGTTTCAAAGGAAAAGCTGCCAACTTTGGCTTACCTACGAACTGTTGACATAGTCCACATTTGCGCACCTAAGAGTACACATCTTGAAAGAGTGTAGGCTAGTAGTACTTTTCTCTTAGGATCTTGTGAGTGATAACTGGTGCTGAAAAGTGTCCTCCACATGCTAAGTCATGATATGACTTCAGTAATCTTTCCTGTTGTTCTTCATCAACACATCGTAAGAAAGTTCCATCCAATGCACGCTTGTACAAACCATTATCCCACAAGACAAAATTTGTTGACTTTATTTTGACATTCCTTTTCTCATTTGGAGTCAAATGATTATGACATTCCCCATAAGTGAGAAAGTGGGCAATGTTGGAATACCACTCATCAATAGTACTGACGAATAACACCATTGGAAGTTCACTTGGATCTAATCCTCAATCTCTGAAACTTCTCCATTAGGATTATTTTTAGCAATGAGCTGACACAAACCTTTCCCACGTATCATCTTGGTAGGCTTGATTTCCATGTCGTATTCTTGAATCTTGGAAATCCAATTGCCTCTTTTCGTCCCAAACTCCTGCTATGTTAAGATGGACTTAACGGTTGAATTTGGAACTAAGACTTTGACATGACTATTAAGAATGTAGAACCAAAAATGTTTAACAACCTTAACCATGACAAAATTATGTTTTTCCATTTGGAAATATTTCAATTCATAATTTTTTAGAGGACAACTCATGAATGCAATTGGGGATTCAAAACCCTCACTATTTTCTTGCACCAGAATTGCTGAAAGTGTATGCTCAGAAGCATAACTATACATGATGAATTCCTTCATGTAGTCTGGGAAGACTAACACTGGTGCATGAGCAATAGCCTCTTTTATATCATCGAACACAACTTTTACTTCTGTCATCCAATGAAAAGTGGTAGCACCTTTCATCTTATTAACAATATGACGAGTCTTTTCTGCAAAATCTAGAAGAAATCTTCGCAGAAAATTTACTTTGCCAAAGAAAGAATGAATGACCTTCTTACTTGATGGAAGAGTGAGTGATTTGATACTTTTAACTCTTTCTGAGTCAACCTTGATACCTTATGTGGACACCACATGACCAAAAATCTTACCTTCTATAACCCCAAAAATTGACTTCTTGGGATTCAAGGAAATACCATGTTGTCGACATCTCTCCAAGATTTTCCTTAGATGGTAAAAATATTCATGATTTTTTTAGAAAAAAAAGTAAGATCATCAAGATATACCACAATGAACTTACCTAGCACATCATGAAAAGCCAAGTCTATGGCTCGTTGAAACATGGTGCAAGCATTGATCAGGCCAAAAGGAATTCTGTGATATGAGAAAGTACCCCATGGTATTGTAAAGGCCATCTTGTGCTAATCACTTGAATTGAATTCAATCTAGTTGTAACTAGAAAAACCATCCAACATGGAGAGCATTTTAGATCCGGTCACGGTTTAAAGAACTTGATCCATTACTGGAAGAGGATAATTATCCTTGAGCAACAACTGGTTCAAATTTTAGAAATCCACACAAATACGAATCTCACCATTTTTCTTATGAACGTGAAAAATATTTTCTATCCATGTTGACTAATGGATAGGGAATATTATTTAGGCATTCAACATTTTTTGAACTTTCGCAAGGATCATTCCAGAAATATTTGGGTTGTATTTCCTTTGCTTTTGTTTATAAGGCAATGCTCCAATCTTAAGTGGAATGTCATGATGCACCTTTTTTGGTCGGAAAGATTTTAGATCTTCATATGAACATGCCAAGACATCCATATATTCTTGTAACAACTTAGCAAATTGCTTTCTTTCTTCAATTGTGCAACACTGACCAATGTTTACCATCTTAGGATCTACCTCAGTTCCTAAGTTAATTTGTGCAGCCTCATTAGATGAATCAAAGTTTGAGAGTTGTTTCTTGACATAGCAATCATGCTTATCAAAATTTTTCTCAAGGGATACCAAACCCTTAGGAATTTTATTCCCTTTGAGTTGTAAGAACTCTTTGCTTGTAATTGGATCCATATCAAAAATAGATTCTCAATGTGGAGAATCACTTCCTTCAAAGTACAATTCATCAAAATTTTTTGCCTTCTCCAAAAAGGCAACAATTTGATTATCATCATTGAAAATATGCCAGTTATCTAAATTATTAGGAACACTCGAGCGAAAGACCAACTCAATGGTATAGGTAGAACCATGAAAATATTTATGTGGTATCAAGAGCGTGACTGAAACTGCTAAAGAGTTGGCTCTGTCATTATATTCCCTTGGAACTACATATATATCAAAAGCATCAAATTCTTCAATGCAATCCCAAACAAGATTGCGATAATGCCTAAGTCTGTCATTTTTTGTTTGATACAAATTCCTTACCTGACAAACTATCAACTTGACATCACCTTGTGCATCAATATTTTTGATACCTTTCTTATGTGCAACTTGCATTCCTAATAACAAAGCTTCATATTCAATAGTGTTATTAGTGTTGTCAAACTGTAATTTGAAAGAGAAAGGGAAATTTTTTCCTTTGGGGGAAATAAAAACCATTCCTGCTCTAGAACCGGTGGAAGAGCAACTGCCATCAAAATTGAGTAACCAAACACCATTTGGGTCACCAAGACCGACAATATTAAAATTTATAGCTTCATCATTTGATGAAGCTTCATGATATGAGATTGACAAATCGTCTGATGATGACTCATTTTTTGTTGAAAAAGAATCAACACTCTCCAACTCATGCCTTGTTGAAGATTCACCAACTTCTTCTGTTTGCAAATAATATGTTCCAACACCTAAAGACTCAAACAAAATTTGAGCCCTTGGATCATCGGATTGTGTCACTGATAATTTTGACTCCCTTTTAGGAATCAATTTCTATATGACACCTTTCACAGGTATCTTAGCTTCAGACATGTCCATGTTTAGCTCACCTCCAACATCTTTACAAAAATTATGTCCAAGTAGAATTCCATAAGACGCTAGCACATCAGCTACTAGAATTGTCATCTTGATCTTCTTTTCAGGATATGCGGCGAATGCATACTATGCATCTTTGATTTGTCCAATTAGAGGCACTTGCTTGTTCTCCATGGAAAAACAATGGATAAAAGTTTTTGTTATATCCAAACCCAAGGCAGTAGCTACCTTAGTTGGCAACATTGTCTGATGCACCATAATCTATGACACAATTGCTTAACTTAAATCCATTAACAAGTAAGGAAATAAAGAATGGATCAATACATCCAAAGGTAAATGGAGAGGTAGAAACAAGGTTATTCTGTGGTGTCTTGGGCTTTGGGGCAGTAGGAATATCAGGAGATGAATCCTTACTTGGAGTAATTCCTTTATCCTTTACGAACTTGACAAGCCTTTCAAATTGGTCAGGATTTGCTTTGAGGTATTCAGCTTCAGACATTTGGATCTTTGTTTTCTTGGAATGATCAATGATGTCAAAAGCTTGGAAAGAATTTTGTAAAGTGGATGTAGTAACTTCAATGATAGGTTTAACAAAATGTACACTAGTCTTAGGAACCTGGAGATTGGCTTTGGGAACGGTAGGAACTGACAGAGGGGGACAAGAGAACTTGTTTGTTTGCTGCATTTTTGGGTTGCCAAGGCAGAGGAGATCCACTTTTTTCAATGGTAACTGGAAGCTTCTCCAGGACTACTTGTGCATCTGCCTTTGCACTTGCATTTGTCACTTTTTCAAGTTGGAATCTTGTGACAGTGTAATCCTCCATATTTACATCACCTTCTTCTTGTGGGGGTAGACCAATCTCTACAAACTTGTGACCGGATTTATCAACATGAAGCCTTGAATGGACTTTCACCTTTTTCTTCCCCTTGGCTTTTGGAGGAGCTATCTCTTCAAGATCAAGCTCATATGGGGAGATCATTTGTTTCTTTCACTTTCATACTTGAGAGATCAGCCAAGGAGGAAGGGAGGAAGTATATGCTTCTTGACTTACAGTCAACTCTTGTGTTGTGGCCACTTTTGTAGGAATGGTTGTTATTGTGTGTTGTACCCCAAAATTAAATTTTTTGTTACACTTAGACATTTTGAAGAAATGAGTAAAAGTCTTGTTAAATCAGTCAAAAAGGTCAAATTTGGGTGTACATGTCTTGCATGAGGGGTTAAAATACAAAATTTTCAATTTCTGACGATCTGGGTCTGCTCAAAGCAACTTAACCTACAAAACCCAGATCTCAGTTTTTCATCCCTAAATTTTAGGAAAATTGCTATTTTTAGAAATTTTCTAAAATTAGTAACGTTTTCTAGGTTTTTCTGGTTTTCTTTAGAAATGGATACTGGCAAAAGTTTCTAAAAATAGAAAGTTGGTCCGACAAGTTCCAAACTGATTTTGATTGGCTAAAAATACGTCTGTATCAGGCTGGTGCAGTTAGAATCTAAAAAAGATCAGTTTTGCCCTACTGGGTCTATTCTACTTTTTTAGAAGCATACCAGGATCTCCAAGGTCACTAATGGAGGTCAGTCAGCTGCCAAGCATCAGTTTTAGCATTTAGAGCTTTCAACAGAAGGCGAGATGATAAACCAACACAGAGAATGAAGAGGAAGTTGAAAAAGGATAAAATTTTCTAACACTGGTGACTTTGGGTGCCCCAAGTGAAGAAGGGCGCCCAGCTTTTTGAAGGGTCTAATTTAGCTGTTAGGGTTCAAGAATATGCTTGATCTTTTCAGTATCTTGCCAGCTTCACGATGCCTATCTTTGTCAGCACATCTGACCGTTCAACATCCGGCAAATTCAGATCAAAGACGAAGGTACAAAATGAAGATTTCAAACTCAAAGTTGAAAAATAGATAAAATGGCTAAGTCTGCTAAGTTTGGGTGCCCCAGGTGAAGAAGGGCACCCAAGTTTTCAAGGTCTCTATCAGATGAATTTGTAGGCAAGCGTCTAACGCAATCTCTTGACGATTGATCTAGCTTTCCAATGAGATAGTAAGCACGTCAATCAGAGGTCGCAATCTCCAGATCTGAAGCACCAAATAGAGGATCTGGCGAGAGTTGAATTTCAAGATCAAGAAGTAAACAAGAAAAAGTTAAAAAAAAATCTAACTCTGGTGAACATGGGCGCCCCCAGCCAAGATGGGCGCCCAAACTTTTAAGGGTCCAAAATTCATTATTTCGCAGAGTTCATCCCAGAAAACCCCTCCTCATATCTCGATAGCTTCGCGATGAGCATAACCACCAGTCAATCCGACGTCCGGAGCTCCAGATTCGATGAGATCATCTGTAGAAGAGGAGTTATAGAAGAAATTGAAGATTAGAAAAATGGCTAACACTGTGGAAGTTCGGAGCCCCTGGAGGGAAAAGGCTCCCATGAATTCGGAGGTCAAGATGAAGTCTTTCACCAGAGGTGCCTCTAGAAAATATTTCTCAGAATGAGTCTGGCTCTGTGATGAAACCATCAACTCGCCCATCGGATCAATTTACAAACGGGAAATCAGAGGTGAAGTTCAGGGTCAAAATGAAGAAAAGTTGAAAATGCAAAATTTTTGGCTAACACTGGGTGAAGTGGGCGCCCCTGGTGAAGAAGGGCGCCCAACTTCTCATGCCTTAGAGAATTTTTCAAGATTTTCAAAATTGCAAGGAGAAAGAGGCGTCCAAGTTCAATGAAGCTGAGGTTTAGGGTTTTTGGAAATAAAAGCAAAAGAAAGCAAAGCAAAAACAAAACCCTAAATCTATTTAACACCTCTCTTTTATGTTATTTTCATTATTTTTGCAGGTAGCAGTCAGAGGAGAAAGTTGGAGCAACAAGTTTGAAGAATTTTCATGATCCAAGAATACATAGCTTGCTGGTTTTTCATCAAAATTTTCAGACCAGCAACTCAAACCCTTGCTTTTTCATGCTTTTTCTTCCAGAAGATCAAAATTTTCAAAGAGAAGGCCAAGGTTTTCAGTTTTCAATTATCTGGGTCTTTTCACTTCAATCTTTTGAAGGAAATTTTCAAGAACTTCATCAAGTTGCAGCAGCTTGCTTTTATCTTGCATGTCAGTGAAATTATCAGTGCATTCAGTTTTCAACCATCTGGGTCCTCTCAAATAAGTCTTCTGAAGAAAACCCATATCATAGCTTTTTTTCAAGAAAATTTCAAAACCTAGGGTTGGCTACTTTTTCGATCAGTCTTCAGGATTTTGCAAATCTAATCAACTGGGTCCCTTTCTAATCATATTATGAACAAAACCCAGATGCCAACTTTTTTTAGGAAAAAATGAAGAAATTAGGGTTTGCTACTTTTTTAGGCAAAAGTCAAAATTTTCAAAAACGGACGATCTGGGTTGTCTTGCAACGAATCTCTGAAGAAAACCCATATCTCAGAATTTTTTTCAAAAAATTTGTCCATTGGAGCAAGAAAATCAGCTTTCTAAAAATAGAAATTGCTCAAGACTTGTCTGCACCTAGCCAAGTTTACAGTCGTTCTTCAAGTTTTCTGAAATGGAGTGCACTCTCGATGTTTTCAAAACTAAATCAGCTCTTTATCATGACAACATCAAAACAGCTGAGACAAACTTGCATCATGTTAAGCCGATGTTCGATCTACATGCTTTAGAGAATGCAGGCAACACTTCAATCAGGAACCTGGGACATTCTGGACTCCTCGCAGCAACGTCAATCCCTATATTAGTACAGAGTCTTGAGTTCATAATCGCTTGCATTAAGCATTACAACCTGGCTACCAAGGAGATCTAGTCAACAGATGGCAGATTGATTTGCAGTCTAAAGCCTGATATGATCGATATGAGACATGCATAAAGACAAATATAGTAAGAAGATTGCACATATGTGGATGAAGGAGAAACACAAAACATTGCCTAAGAACGTCGGGCAAGGAGAGTTTAAGAATGAAATTGCCATCATTATTACCTTGCTCAACAGGGTCACTGGCTCAGAAGATGCCACCAAGTTTCAACCTTGGATGTTTTACGCCATACCCCACATCATGAAGAAAATCGAATTCTATGATTGGCCTTCCTTGATCAATGACAACATACATCAGCAAATAACAAAATACTTCCAGTTCCATGTATTCCATATGGTGTCTTATCTAGTCTACCTAGTGGCCTATCAAGGTCAATTCAGAGGATTAAACGCTGAGGGATCATTGAGTATACAACACATATATAACTACTATCCTCAGTTGGAGTTCACGAAGTCATTGCATCACTACAAGAGGGTGAACGAGGCTTTTTTGATGTATATAGTGCGAGACCTGGACAACAAGTTGCACGTTCGTATCTCTTCAGTTGCCAGGGCAGCGATGGCAGAGTGGGCAGATTGGTTTATTTGGTTTCCTACTTTCACCTATCTCCGGGTCTATGGCTATTCAGGTGCCCCGCTCATGTTGCCAAGGTACCCATCAGATGAGGTCATCTTCATGGAGTTCTTGAGGCAGGCCCATGGTGTCCACACAGTCTTGAGGAACAGAAGGAAACCCTCCCTCCATTTTCCATTAGGGTTGGGAATTTATACATGCAGGACTACTGCAGATGCCAAGACAATAGGAGAAGAGTTAGATAAATTCGGCCTCAAATCTTACAGTGAGAGACGATCATTTTACCCTCATGGTGTCTACGCTGGACGATTGGAGAACTATGATCATATAGCCGCACTTGAAGATTGTTGGGATAACTGTGCAGATGAGTTTGAAGTGCGGAGGCATAGTTATAGCAGGATCACTCTCCATCAGATGAAAGACTGCTTAAATGAAGATATAGAAGGGTTATCAGATGATGACGAGGATGTGCTTCTCCCTATGTACACTCAGAAGCGAATCGAAGATCAACCTCTTCCATAGGTCAACTGGGCTAATAAGGAATCCCTTTTAGTTGAAGACAGGACAAGACAAGTCCTTGAGTATAGCAAGGTTTTCCTAATCCTTAAAAGGAAAAACTCCATTCTAGTAGCAGAGCCACCAAGGACAATTCCCTCTTCTTCCAGAGCACAGTCAAAAGGGAAGGGAAAAAGTCAATCTCAAGAATGCGTCAAAAATAGTAGATCGAGTAAAAATGTAAGAAGAAGGTTAGACTTCTCAGGCATAGTCATACAGGAGCAACCTACAGCAGTAACAGAAGCTCCTCCTGACGAGCCCATACCTCAGAAAGAAATAGAGGAGCCACCTTTTCCACATGTTCCTGCACCTTTGACAGAGTCTTTACGAATGCACATCGATCTTGATATTGAAGATGATGAGGAGATTGCAGTGGCACCCCCTAAGGAAGTTAGTAAAGATACTGTACCGTGTCTTGGCTTGAGAACTCCTTAGGAAGGGTGAGGAGAAGGCCTTCGTATCAGGTAAATTTTGATGATCTTGACACCATTTATCAGGAGCCTCCTAAGAAGAAGGCAAAGAAACAAGTTCACTTTGATACGAATCCTGATGGTGAGATAGTCATGGAGACTACATTACCCTTAGAAGATAAGAACAGGGATGAGGTGAACATGGATGATTTCATCATGGTCAAGGAAAATCTTGGTAGAAATACCAGACATACAGATTTGAGCCTCTTCAAAGTTGTATCTGAAAACCTTTAGGAAAGAGTGCTCAGAGATGGAGAAGACAAGGCAGCCCTCAAGGCTAAAAATCAGTAGCTTAGGCTTTTTATTTCTAACCTTGTCCATGGTTCTTCACAGGCAACCCAGTTGCTGCCCTAGATTTTAGAGACACCAGCTGATCATCATCAGCTGAGAGAGCTAGTTATTTGTGTGAAAGAAACTCAAGAATGGATCGAGAGTTTCATTGTTAGAGGAAAGGAGATCTTGGCACAAATGTTCCAGTTAAGGGAGAATGCTCATGAGCTACATCAAGGCATCCAGGGATTTGAACAAACACTAGTTGAAGTAAGACCAAGGCATGAGATCATCATTGTTGATTTGGATACAACCTATGGTTCATCAGTTTCAAAGGAACACAAGAGGCAAATCCTTACTTGGAGGGAGCGTCACGTTTTCAAAGTTAGAACCTATGAGAAGATATCTGAAGAATTCATTGCCTACAGACAAAGGGTGGTTGAAGCTCTTCTTTTCATCAACGAATTTGTCATAGAGATTCCTTCTCAGTACAATCTTGAAGATGGTTCCTACGTCGGGCTTGAGGAAGTACAAACTCGGTTCCAGAATGTTGTTCGCAGTTGCAATACAGTTGGCAGAAGGATAGGTCATGTTTCGGTGATGTAAACAAAATTCGAGAAAGCGGCCAATGAGGTCGAAGATTTCTCGAGATCTATTGCAGATGCTGAAGATATCCTAGAAAAGCAGTGCTTTGCTGTTGATGGCATAGATGCACCGAACCGGGACACAATCTCTAACTTCCTAGCGGATGTGACCGAGCTTTAAAGTAGCTTTCTTCTAGAAGCTTTCTTTCCTGCTTTCTTTCTATTCTTGGAATAAATCTTATCCATTCTTTGAGGATAGAAAGAGGATAAAATGTAATAGTTGGCATTTCCTGCTTTTTATGCTTTCTTAGGGTTTTAGATGTTATCTTCTTTCTAGATTTAGTAATAAGGCTTGCTTGCTGAGCAAGCCCTAGATTGTGAAAGCAAGGAGATTTTAGGGTTCCCTACTCCTCTGCTTGTCTATAAATAAGAGCCTTTGCTCATTAGTTTTTCTTAACCGTGCTAGTGAGAACAAAACACTGAGCCTATTGTGCCTTCTATTTTTTGCTCAAGTATTGTTCAATTGTGTTGTGATAGCAAATTGTTGAGCCTCTTTAGCCAACAAGGAGTTAGTGTGATTTCTATTTTCTATTGTGTAAGAGCAAGATTGCAAGCCTCTTTAGCTGCAATTTCTTGTTCCAAGCATGTTAGAAGTGAGCTTTGTTCTAGAGATTTGAGTAATAAAATCATGAGCCTCTTTTGCCTTGGTCCAAAATCTCAGATCTTCATTATCTATGTTCTACTTTTATGATCTTTGATTTCAACTTATAGTGAAGTGTGTAGGTGTTCATTGAGAGAGAGATTATTGAAGTATTTTTGTCAGAAAATCTACCTTGTTAATTTCTAACTTCTCTTGCTCTGCTATTACTTGAGAGGCCAGAAACGTCTTTAGTTTAAGTTAGTCGTAGTTGAAGTTTTAAAACAGAAAATCTTAGCTACAACATTTGTGTTTAATAAACCTTGTGCTCTAAGCTGATCAAAAAGATAGGCAACTTAGTTTAGTTTACTTTCTTTCAAACACCATTAGCAAGAGGGAGCTTCCCCTCCTAATTTGAAGAGCAGTTTATCAATGCATAGCTGTCCATTTCAAATATGCATTCCAGAGGTGCAAATTTAAATGCCAACAGTTTTCTGGTGCCCACTGTGGGGCACGAGGCTTTAAACAACAAAGAAAGCATAGGCTTTATGTCACAGGTATGACTATCTGGCATCCTACTGCTCCAGTCGAACAACCTGATCTTACACCTCCAGTTATCTAGCCGAGTTTCTAGATAATTGAAGGGGAGCAAATAGACATCATCAGCAGCTTAAGGAGTTTCATCTTTGAGAAGAAGGAGACCTTGCTCAGTGGAGAAACGCTGCTGTTATTGTAGACAAAGAGGAAGAGAAAGCCAATATTGCAGCTGTAAGGCCTGTCTTGCCACCACCCGCATGGGACTAGACAATCCTGGAGTACATAGTCTATTCAAGGAGGAGAACAAGAACTAATCCACTCTTCCAAGAACTTGATCCTTTCCTTCCGTAGACACATCCTACAGAAGTTGGAGAGTCATCCAACACAATTCCTGAGTTCAACACCATACCTGCGTTCGAAGAAGAGGAATTCGAAGCGATGGGTGATAACAACAACAACGATCACGACAACAACAATCGCAATCAGAGAAGAGGTCCCCCACTACCTTGGGGTGATCATATTGGACCTTTGGCCCTAGGAGAAAATCATGAATTGCCTAAGGGGTCAAGAAAGCACTTTCCATAGTTCCAAGGTGATGGAAGTCAACATCCCGACGATCATCTTTCAGCCTTTTCAATGGCTTGCACTGTTTTGCATGTAGCTCATGAAGATATTGCTGTACGTCTCTTTGTTGAGAAACTCGTGAGAGCTGTTGCCGAATGGTTCAATCACTTGGAACCGGGTTGCATAACCAACTAGAATACTATGATTGAAAATTTTCTTGCAAGGTTCAAACTAGCTGAAGATAGTCACCAGTTGTTCGCTCAGATTTTAAATTCAAAGGAGGACAATGAACCAATGAGGGATTTCATGGCGAGGTTTAACCGCCTGGTTACTTGTCTCTCATACACACTCAATCCATCGCCTAAGATCCTATTAAGTAGTTTTGTCAACGCACTTCCATCAGAGATAACCTTTATCTTAAGATCAGCCCACGAGATATAACTGGGAGAGGCGCAACAAGGTGCCATAGAAATTGAAGACAACATGATCACTTCAAGAAAGATCAAAGGCGATGCTATTAGGCCTTTGGTTCAAAGTTCTACTGATCCATTACTTCAAAGGGTTGTAAATGAAGTAACTATTCTCAAGAGGCAATTGCCACTCTAGCCTATGCCTCTTACTCAAGTTGGACCACCACCCGCCTTGCCTGCACCACAACAGCCTTATCAACCATAACAGCCGTATCAACCCAGGAGAAATAACTTTCAGCCTTACAACAATTACAGGCCACAAGGGCCACCTCCACCAAGACAAGCGGCTGACAATACACAAAATGCCGCGTTTTTCTCTTTTCATGATTCTACTGAACATACCAGCTCCACTTGCCTCAAAAATGTCAGAATGAACGAAATAATGGGATATGCCAAAGCTGCACTTGCACCAAGTTTTGTACCAACTCCAAGTTCGAATGTTGTCTTACCTCAATCAGACAACTTTGATGGCAACTCCAGAATGGGCTACTTTGAAAGTGAACCCGATTTTGAAGTTCAAGAAGAAGATATTTGTCAGTACTCTCTTGCAGTAAATCCTGAGAATCATACGATTCCTGTGTTCACCAGAGCTCAACATCTAAGAGCACACAAAGAAGAAGAAGACGAGAGACTAAAAATATCAAAAGACAAAGAAAAAGGAAAAGAAGTAGCTTCTACTTCAAATGTTAAGTCTTCGCAAGAGAACATGAAAGCAGTTGCTGAAGGTTCATCCTCAAAAAAATTCGATATTGTAGATTCTTTGATGAAGAACAAAGTGAAGATTTCTCAGTTAGAGTATCTCCAAGATCATCCAGAGCAAGTGGACCGACTTCTCAAATTTGTGAAGAAAGGACCTGCCAAGTAGCCCACATTGCTCGAATCATCCGTTCCGGTGGAAGACAAACCTAAACCCTTCTATATTTCTCTGTATATAGGGGTTATAAATTAAGCAATTGTATCATCGATTCTGGAGCTTCAGAAAACGTCATGCCTCTACAAGTGATGAATGCTCTAGGACTTTTGTGCACCAAGACAAGAGACAAATGTTACTCGCTGGAGTCCAAGTCAGTGCCATTAGTCGGACAATTAAAAGATGCTCAAGTGAGGCTAGTGGCCTGTCCTGAAAAGAAAATCATGATGACAATCCTGGTAGCTGACATTCCAGCAAGCTACAAGATGCTACTAAGAAGAAGATTTTGCAAGGATCTCGGTGGAGAGATTCAAATGGATTGGTCTTATGCGAATATTCCATTGAAGAATGGAACTTTCAAGCTGGAACCAGAACCCAAATCTCGGTTTGCGGTCATGAAGTCTCAAGATCCTCAAGCTCAAATTTTATATCAAGAAACGAGTCTTGGTACTTACACCATGCTGTCAGAGATTCCTGAAGAAAGTCAAGAGATCACGTGTACCGTAGACAAATCAGCAGAAGATCCCAAGCTGTGGACTTTACAGTTTGATGGTAGTTGTTCCACTACTAGTTCGGGAGTGGGAGTTGTGATAAGTTCTCCTAAAGGACAGTTGTATCCTTTTGCATACCACTTGCAATTTGAATGTACAAACAACACAACGGAATATGAGGCGCTTCTACTAGGTCTCAAAAATGCAAAGGATATGGGTATCAAACATCTTAGAGTCGAAGGTGATTTAGAGCTTGTTGTAAAACAAGTTAGAGATCAATTCAGAGTCAAAGCAGATCATCTTTGACATTATAGAAATAGAGTGTGGAATGCAATAGATTGGTTCAAAGCTTTTGATATCAAGTACATTCCATGTCTAGAAAATAGTAGAGCAGATGCCCTCGTAGTATCAGCTTCACTCTTCATGCCACATTCTGACTTCCGTCAGAATGCGTTTGCCATTGAATTAATCTACAGGCCAGCTGTACTTGACAACTGTGATAATTGGAAAGTTTTTAATGATGATGACCACATTAAGGAGTTTCTCGTTATGGGAGATAATTTCAAAGAATTGTTCTTTGAGGGTAGCTCATCTACTCATAGGGAAGCAGTAACGTAAGCTCTGGACACACCAAAGATTGCTGAAGATAAAGAAAGTTCAAAAGAATTAGATTCTAGCATAATCCAATTGAAAGGAAATAAAATTCCCAAGGGCTTGGTTTCTTTGGAGAATATTTTTGACAGGCACGATAGATAAATACAAGATCAGAGAATTCAAGTGAAAGAACCTCTACCGAATATCGACAAATCAATATCGGAATAGTTGACAAGCCTAGAATTGTTAATCTGGGTACATGCTACATTACAGAAGAAAGTGAGAAGTTCATCTCTCTGTTCAAGTATAATCGAGATGTCTTCGCCTGGTCATATGAAGATTTGAAAGTTTTTACACCAAGAGAGTTGTCTCATACAATTCCTCTTCAACTTGAAGTAAAGCCCTTCAGGCAAAAGCAACGACACTACAATCCGTAGATTCAAGATACCATCTATGTGGAAATCCAGAAGATGGTGAATGCAAAGATCATTTTTCCAATCCACCATTCCACCTGGGTGTCGAATATAGTTCCTATGCACAAGAAGAACGAAGAAATCAAAATTTGTGTGGATTTCAGGAACTTAAATCAATCATCGCTCAAGGATAATTATCCTTTGCCGATCATGGAGCATACCTTGCAAACGATTACCGGTTTAGAGATGTCCTTACTAGATGGTTTTTCTAGATACAATCAAATAGTAGTAGTTGAAGAAGATCAATTCAAGATGGCATTCACAACCCCTTGGGGAACATTTTCCTATAAAATAATGCCCTTTGGTCTCATCAACGCCGGTGCTACTTTTCAGAGAGCCATGGATTTGGCGTTTGGTGACTTGAAGAATAACGTAATTGTTGTCTATTTAGATGACCTCACTTTCTTCTCGAAGACACGTGGAGGTCATTTTTCACATCTAGGGAAGGTCTTCGAGAGATGCAGATACCATAAAATATCACTGAATCCCAAAAATTCTATCTTCGCGATGACAGAAGGCAAGTTGCTTGGCCACATCGTCTCCAAGGAGGGAACTCGAATTGACCTGAGCCGAGTTGAAGCTATCCGAAGTTTGTCTCTTCCAACAAGCAGAACAAGAGTACACTCTTTCTTTGGTAAGGTAAATTTCATACGAAGATTTGTACCAAATTTTTCTAAATTGACTAAAGATATATCTGCTATGATGAAGAAGAAGATAGTTTTTAAGTGGACGGAAGAGGGCAAGAAGGCATTCGCAGCAATAAAAGAAGCCATTAGTCGAGCTCCAGTACTAGTCCGTCTTGATTTTAAGAAGGAATTCATCCTTTATTGTTATGCATCAGAGCATACTCTGTCTGCCATCCTGACACAGAAGCTAAATGAAGAAACTGAATCTCCCATAGCTTTTATGAGCTATAGTTTCAAGGACAGCGAATCAAGATACTCTCATATTGAAAAGAATGCCTATGCGGTGGTTCGAGCTGTAAAGAATTTCAGATTTTACATCTTGAATACTAATACCATTGTATATGTTACAGATCTAGCAGTGAAAAGTGTGCTAACTCAACAAGAGATGGGCTCAAAAAGAGGAAACTAGGTCGCGAAGGTGCAAGAATATGACTTGGAGATCAAGCTGACCAAACTCGTCCGCAGGAGAGGTCTTTGTCAGTTGATAGCAAAAGATGGAGATAAGAAGTTTCAAGCCAAAGGTATACCTGAGATTGAGCCTGAAGTAAAAGAGGATCTTCCAATGGTCTTGCTGATCGAGTCTTCGGGAGAATGGTTTACTGAGATATGGTATTATCTAGCATATGGTGATTGCCCTAATCACCTGAACAAGCAACAAAGGAGGATGCTTAAGCTAAAAGTGCAGAATTATGTAATCTTCAACAACGTTCTATACAAGCGAGGTCTTGATGGAACATTTTTGTTGTGTGTTACCAAAGATCAACAACGACGCTTGCTGGAAGCTTTCCACAATCAAGCATGCAGTGGTCACTTTTCTTCAAAGGTGACAGCTTTTAAAATTTTGCGAGCACAGTTCTTTTGGCCGACCATGTTCCGTGATGCATACGAGTGGGTACATAAATGTCAGTCGTGTCAGCAATTTGTTGGCAAAGCAAAGTTGGCAGCCACTCCTCTTAGGCCAGTTGTTATAGACGCTCCATTTCAACAATGGGGTTTAGATTTCATTGGTCCTATCAACCCATGTTCCAGCAAAGGGAATATTTATGTCCTTACAGCCACTGATTATTTCACAAAATGGGTTGAGGCCATTCCCACCAAACGAGCTACGTCTGAGGTCGTGTGTGAGTTCTTGAAGGAAAACATTGTTACGCGCTTCAGGGTTCCTTGCAAAATCATGACAGATAATGCAATGTGTTTCTCATCTGAGGAGCTAATGGAGTTCTGTTTTGATCACAACATTACTTTATCTGATTCATCAGATTATTACCCCCAGGGTAATGGACAAGCTGAATCATCAAACAAGAACATTGTCACGATCATCCGCAAGTTGGTTGATTCCAGTCAACGAACTTGGCACAAGAAACTTTATGATGCTCTTTGGGCTGATAGAATTACTCTGAAGAGAGCCATTGGTACCTCACCTTTTATCCTCCTATATGGTACGGAAGTAATGATACCTATCACATTGGAGTTGTTCGCCTTAGAGCTAGCAGCCTCATTAGAAGATGGAGAATTTACAGATCCTATTCAAAAGCACATCTTGTACCTAACAAAGCTTCAAGAAGAAAGGGTGGAGGTGGTAGATAGAATCACTTAGTACCAGGAGCGAGTGAAGAAATTTTTTGACAAGAAAGCTCGCCAATGAGATTTCGAGGTAGGAGATCAAGTCCTCCTATGGGATAAGAGACATGAGCCCAAGGGAATGCATGGAAAATTTGATTTCTTGTGGCTGGGACCTTTCAAGATTCATGAACCCGTAGGGGAGAACACTTATATTCTCTCGCACTTGGATGGAAGTCTCCTCCCTCTACCACACAGCGGGCAGTACTTGAAGCACTTCATCCCTTCGAGGGTGGAGTAAGTTTCCGCAAAATAGTCTTTGTAAATATTTTTCCTTGTTTTTCGTAATGTGTTTCCCCTTTCCGTGATGTTTTCGTTATGTTGTGTTTTCCCTTTCCATAACAGTCCTGTTGTGTAATAGGTGATTAAGAGTCTTGTTTTAGGTGATTAGTAGGGAGGTCCAACTATTAGGTGATTTATAGGAAGTCCAGTTATAGGTGACTTAGGGAAGTATTGCAAAATAGGTGATTAGGAAATGATGCTGACTTCGATACCCAATGGATAAGGTACTGGTCTAAGCTCAAAACTCCAGAGATTCTATGGTTCTCCTATGCTGTAAGTATCCGCCATGGTCCCCAAACAGAGCCAATGTTGTACCCTATTGGGTGAAAATTATATAATCAACTTTTTGATAGATTACACAACTTGAACTTCAGCCACAACTATGTGAGATGTGAATCTCTCCTCTCGGAAAGGGGAGGTGCCCTTCTTACTGCTAACAGAAGCGATAGTAAATCAAATAAGTAATTACAAAATGTACACAAAATTCACGGAGTGGGGGGAGTGTGTTACATTCATCCTTCTCTCTTTTTTCAGAGAAGATGTTTACAATGCTTCACCATTGAAAGTTCAGAATTCTTGATAACCTAAAACTAACAACCAGTAGTAATACCAATATCTCTATCTCGTCAAAGCGAAGCGTAGAGATACCAGAAGTGATTAATAACAAACAAAATAAAGTAAAAAGGGAAAGCTCACGAAGGCACAAAGTCATTCCGTAGCTTTATCAGTGTTGGATCTGTGTAGACGTACCGTTTGCTACATTAGAAGCACAAAGTCTTCTTAGATGCAACAATTCTTCGAACAACATGAACGATTACAAGCACAAAGTCTTGTAGATCATCCAACAAAAGTATCCAATAGCACAAACGATTACAAGCACAAGGTCTTGTAGATCCTTCGACAAAGTATCCAAGAGTATGAATAATTACAAGCACAAAGTCTTGTAGATTACTCAACCAGAACATGCAAGAGCATGAATGATTACAAGCGCAAAGTCTTCTAGATCACTCAACCAATGATAAACAAAAATAACAATGCAATCTAAATAATAGATGTAACACAAAGTTTACATAAACTACTTAGAGTCTTTCAGATTCTTCGAACTAATCACTACCAAATAAGATTAACTCACAAAAGTATCGAATCCAACGCAAAGTTTGGGCTTGCAATCCTTTTCTTTATTAATCGAATCTCATTCACAAAGCATGAACGCAAAGTTTCACAAATTTGCTTACAAAAGGGCAGCACTTCGTTGCAAAAGACTAAAAGATAATATTACAATGAAAATCCCTCTCATTATATAGAAAGAGGGATGAGCAAAATAAGGAAAGAGATTGAGAAAATCAGGGAATGTTAGGTGAGCGATTTTAGGAGATCTCACCTAACTTTGACCAAAGTCAAAGTGTAATTTATTTTGAAAATATTACATCTTTGGACTTGGTGTAATTAAAATTTACAAAATGACATTCGAAAATGTCGAGAAATATTTACAAGATGCATAATGGGATGCACTGGAAATGTCTAACACTGGAGAACAGGAAGCTTCTTCATGTTTCTTTGCTTGGGCACGGAGTCTTCATACTTCTTCCTGGTCTCCTGCATGAACTTTTTATTTGGAAGAACCACGATCAAAGGACATCACCTTCGGAATCACTTGACGAGATCTGGAGAGAAACTGCAAGGATGGTGAATCAACAGGCGTTAGCAGAAAAAGTAGCATTGGGAAGCGCGAAGCGAGCAACAATGTCGAGCAAGCATGAAACGGAGGATGATGCACGGAAAATGATGCATGAAGTGGAAAAAACAAGGTTTGGAGAAAAATTGGGAAAAATGGAAGTGTTTTAAGAAAAAACTGGGAAAAGTGTAAGGGTGCTAAAATTCAGCTGCATTGCACAAAAAATGACTAAGTCTGGAAGAAAAGTGCAAAGGTGCTAAAATTCAGCTCCATTGCACAAAAATGACTAAGTCTGGAAAAAGATTGTGAAAAGTGTAAGGGCGCTAAAATTCAGTGCCCTTACATTTTTGGAGATTTCAATCTTTTATGCAGGGGTGCTAAAAAATGGCGCTCCTGCATTTCTCAGAGTTAGAATTTATTTCAACATGTTCAACATGTCAGGGCACTAAATTTTAGCACTTCTGCATTTGAGACATGATTTTGGAAAACGGATGTACTGGTGAATGAAAACGGTGCTCGGGGTTTGCAAAGTGTTTGTCTGCATGGAGTTGCCATTGAAATTGGAGAATAAAGAGAAAGCAAGGGTAACAACTTACAAAGATGAAACGCGAAAAACGATGGAGAGGGATGTCGAAAAACTCAAAAAACATATTTGCAGTTTGAAGAAAACTCGCCCAGCATGAAGAGAGGAAGAACAAAAATCATAACAATGAAAATGGCGAATTAAAACACCTTTAAGTGAAAGAGAAAATCAAAAATCTAACTCAAGTCGAGCAATAAATTTAGGCACGAAAAGTGGCACGATTGACAAAAAACGCGAAAATCATGAAGAAACGTGCCAGGGCCAAAAAAGTTTAAGTGTCAGGAAAAAGTGTAATGGCGCTAAAATTTAGAGCTATTACATTTTGGAAAAAGTTCACTTTCATGCAGGGGCACTAAATTTTAGTGCCCTTGCATTTTCCAGACTTAGCCAATTTTGGCTTCAGGGCAGGAGCGCACTTTTTCAGTGCCACTACATTTTTCGCAATTCACTAAGTACGAACAGTGAGACTTCGCGAAGGAGCTCGTTTCGAAGGTCTTTGCGAGGCAAACATGGGGGAATGCTCGAATTGACTATTCGAGGCTTTGGAACGCATTTTGAGGTGACTCAAAAATCACTTTGTTATGCGTACTTGAACTTCACGAATCCTAGGAAACAGACAAGTTTCGTAGGGGGGTTATCCATGGAACAAGCCCTGCTAGATTCCGTGATAACATACCCCAAAATTAAAATTTTTGTTACACTTAGACATTTTGAAGAAATGAGTAAAAGTCTTGTTAAATTAGTCAAAAAGGTCAAATTTGGGTGTACATGTCTTACATGAGGGGTTAAAATACAAAATTTTCAATTTCTGACGATCTGGGTCTGCTTAGAGCAACTTAACCTACAAAACCCAGATCTCAATTTTTCATCCCTAAATTTTAGGAAACCTGCTATTTTTAGAAATTTTCTAAAATTAGTAACGTTTTCTGGGTTTTTCTGGGTTTCTTTAGAAATGGATACTGGCAAAAGTTTCTAAAAATAGAAAGTTGGTCCGACAGGTTCCAAATTGATTTTGATTGGCTAAAAATACGTCTGTATCAGGCTGGTGCAGTTAGAATCTAAAAAAGATCAGTTTTGCCCTACTGGGTCTATTTTGCTTTTTCAGAAGCATACCGGGATCTCCAAGGTCATTAATGGAGGTCAGTCAGCTGCCAGGCATCAGTTTTAGCATTCAGAGCTCTCAACAGAAGGCAAGATGATAAACCAGCACAGAGAACAAAGAGGAAGTTGAAAAATGATAAAATTTTCTAACACTGGTGACTTTGGGTGCCCTAGGTGAAGAAGGGCGCCCAACTTTTTGAAGGGTCTAATTCAGCTGTTAGGGTTCAAGAATATGCTTGATCTTTTCAGTATCCTGCTAGCTTCGCGATGCCTATCTTTGTCAGCACGTCTGACCATTCAACATCCAACAAATTCAGATCAAAGACGAAGGTACAAAATGAAGATTTCAAACTCGAAGTTGAAAAACAGATAAAATGGCTAAGTCTGCTGAGTTTGGGTGCCCCAAGTGAAGAAGGGCGCCCAAGTTTTCAAGGTCTCTATCAAATGAATTTGCAGGTGAGTGTCTAACGTGATCTCTTGACGATTGATCTAGCTTTCCAACGAGACACTCTTCACATCAATCAGAGGTCGCAGTCGCCAGATCTGAAGCACCGAACATAGGGTTTGGCAAGAGTTGAATTTCAAGATCAAGAAGTAAACAAGAAAAAGTTAAAAAAAATCTAACTCTGGTGAACATGGGCGCCCCCAGCCAAGATGGGCGCCCAAAATTTTAAGGGTCCAAAATTCATTATTTGGTAGAGTTCATCCCAGAAAACCCCTCCTCATATCTCGATAGCTTCGCGATGAGCATAACCGCTAGTCAATCCTACGTCTGGAGCTCTAGATTCGACGAGATCATCTGTAGAAGAGGAGTTATTGAAGAAATTGAAGATTAGAAAAATGGCTAACACTGTGGAAGTTCAGAGCCCCTGGAGGGAAAAGGCTCCCATGAATTTGGAGGTCAAGATGAAGTCTTTCGCCAGAGGTGCCTCAAGAACATCTTTCTCATAATCAGTCTGGCTCCGCGATGAAACCATCAGCTCGCCCATCAGATCAGTTTACAAATAGGAAATCAGAGGCGAAGTTCAGGGTCAAAATGAAGAAAAGTTGACAATGCAAAAATTTTGGCTAACACTGGGTGAAGTGGGTGCCCCTGGTGAAGAAGGGCACACAACTTCTCATGCCATAGAGAATTTTTCAAGATTTTCAAAATTGCAAGGAGAAAGAGGCATCCAAGTTCAATGAAGCTGAGGTTTAGGGTGTTTGGAAATAAAAGAAAAAGAAAGCAAAGCAAAAACAAAACCCTAAATCTATTTAACACCTCTCTTTTATGTTATTTTCATTATTTTTGCAGGTAGTAGTCAGAGGAGAAAGTTGGAGCAGCAAGTTTGAAGAATTTTCATGATCCAAGAATACATAGCTTGCTGGTTTTTCATCAAAATTTTTAGACCAACAACTCAAACCCTTTCTTTTTCAAGCTTTTTCTTCCAGAAGATCAAATTTTTCAAAGAGAAGGCCAAGGTTTTCAGTTTTCAATTATTTGGGTCTTTTCACTTCAATCTTCTGAAGGAAATTTTCAAGAACTTCATCAAGTTGTAGCAGCTGCTTTTATCTTGCATGTCAGTGAAATTATCAGTGCATTCAATTTTCAACCATCTGGGTCCTCTCAAATCAATCTTTTGAAGAAAACCCATATCACGGCTTTTTTTCAAGAAAATTTCAAAACCTAGGGTTGGCTGCTTTTTCGATCAGTCGTCAGGATTTTGCAAATCTAATCAACTGGGTCCTTTTCTAATCATATTATGAACAAAACCCAGATGCCAGCTTTTTTTGGGAAAAATTGAAGAAATTAGGGTTTGCTTCTTTTTCATGCGAAAGTCAAAATTTTCAAAATTAAACAATCTGGGTTGTCTTGCAACAAATCTCTGAAGAAAACCCATATCTCAGAAATTTTTTCAAAAAATTTGTCCATTGGAGCAAGAAAATCAGCTTTCTAAAAATAGAAATTGCTCAAGACTTGTCTGCACCTAGCCAAGCTTACAGTCCTTCTTCAAGTTTTCTGAAATGGAGTACACTCCTGATGTTTTCAAGACTAAGTCAGCTCTTTATCATGACTACATCAAAACAACTAAGACATACTTGCATCATGTTAAGCCGATGTTCGATCTACATGCTTTGGAGAACGCAGGCAACACTTCAATCAGGAACCTGGGACATTTTGGACTCCTCGCAGTAACATCAATTCCTATATCAGTTCAGAGTCTTGAGTTCGTAATCGCTTGCATTAAGCATTACAACCCAGCTACCAGGGAGATCCAGTCAATAGATGGCAGATTGATTTGTAGTCTAAAGCCTGATATGATCGAGAAGTGTTTTTCCATTCCCCCATGGCCTGAAAGCGTTACTATCTCAAAGGGTGAATGTGAAAGGATATGGGACATGCATAAAGACAAATATAGTAAGAAGATTGCACATACGTGGATGAAGGAGAAACACAAAACATTGCCTAAGAACGTCGGGCAAGGAGAGTTTAAGGATGAAATTGCCATCATTATTACCTTGCTCAACAGGGTCATTGGCTCAGAAGATGCCACCAAGTTTCAACCTTGGATGTTTTACGCCATACCCCACATCATGAAGAAAACCAAATTCTATGATTGGCCTACCTTGATCAGTGGCAGCATACATCAGCAAATAATAGAATACTTCCAGTTCCATGTATTCCATATGGTGTCTTATCTAGTCTACCTAGTGGCCTATCAAGGTCAATTCAGAGGATTAAATGCTGAGGGATCACTGAGTATACAACACATATATAACTACTATCCTTAGTTGGAGTTCACGAAGTCGTTGCATCACTACAAGAGGGTGAACGAGGCTTTTCTGATGTATACAGTGTGAGACCTGGACAATGAGTTGCACGTCTGTATCTCTTCAGTTGCCAGGGCAGCGATGGTGAAGTGGGCAGATTGGTTTATTTAGTTTCCTACTTTCACCTATCTCCGGGTCTATGGCTATTAAGGTGCCCTGCTCATGTTGCCAAGGTACTCGTCAGATGAGGTCATCTTCATGGAGTTCTTGAGGCAGGGCCACGGTGTCCACACAGTCTTGAGGAACATAAGGAAACCCTCTCTCCATTTTCCATTAGGGTTGGGAATTTATACATGCAGGACTGCTGCAGATGCCAAGACAATAGGAGAAGAGTTAGATAAATTCGGCCTCAAATCTTATAGCGAGAGACGATCATTTGACCCTCATGGTGTCTACGCTAGCCGATTGGAGAAGAACTATGATCATATAGCCACACTTGAAGATTTTTGGGCTAACTGTGTAGATGAGTTTGAAGTGTGGAGGTGTAGTTACAGCAGGCTCACTCTCCATCAGATGAAAGACTACTTAAATGAAGATATAGAAGGGTTATCAGATGATGACGAGGATGTGCTTCTCCCTATGTACACTCAGAAGCGAATCAAAGATCAACCTCTTCCATAGGTCAACTGGGCTAATAAGGAATCCCTTTCGGTTGAAGATAGGACAAGACAAGTCCTTGAGTATAGCAAGGTTTTCCTAATACTTAAAAGGAAAAACTCCATTCCAGTAGTAGAGCCACCAAGGAAAATTCCCTCTTCTTCCAGGGCACAGTCAAAAGGGAAGGAAAAAAGTCAGTCTCAAGAAGGCGTCAAAGGTAGTAGATCGAGAAAAAATGTAAGAAGAAGGTTAGACTTCTCAGGCATAGTCATACAGGAGCAACCTATAGTAGTAACAAAAGCTCCTCCTGACGAGCCCATACCTCAGAAAGAAACAGAGGAGCCACCTTTTCCACATGTTCTTGCACCTTTGACAGAGTCTTTACCAATGCACATTGATCTTGATATTGAAGATGATGAGGAGATTGCAGTGGCACCCCATAAGGAAGTTAGTAAAGATACTACCGTGTCTTGGCTTGAGAACTCCTTAGGAAGGGTGAGGAGAAGGCCTTCGTATCAAGTAAATTTTGATGATCTTGACACCATTTATCAGGAGCCTCCTAAGAAGAAGGCAAAGAAACAAGTTTACTTTGATACGAATCCTGATGGTGAGATAGTCATGGAGACCGCATTACCCTCAGAAGATAAGAACAGGGATGAGGTAGACATGGATGATTTCGTCATGGTCAAGGAAAATCTTGGTAGAAATACCAGACATGCGGATTTGAGCCTCTTCAAAGTTGTATCTGAAAACCTTTAGGAAAGAGTGCTCAAAGATGGAGAAGACAAGGCAGCCCTCAAGGCTGAAAATCAGCAGCTTAGGCTTTTTATTTCTAACCTTGTCCATGGTTCTTCACAGGCAACCCAGTTGCTGCCCCAGATTTTAGAGACACCAGCTGATCATCATCGGCTGAGAGAGTTGGTTATTTGTGTGAAAGAAACTCAAGAATGGATCGAGAGTTTCATTGTTAGAGGAAAGGAGATCTTGGCACAGATGTTCCAATTAAGGGAGAATGCTCATGAGCTATGTCAAGGCATCCAGGGATTTGAACAAACACTGGTTGAAGTAAGACCAAGGCATGAGATCATCATTGTTGATTTGGATACAACCTATGGTTCATCAGTTTCAAAGGAACACAAGAGGCAAATCCTTGCCTGGAGGGAGCGTCACGTTTTCAAAGTTAGAACCTATGAGAAGATATCTAAAGAATTCATCGCCTACAGACAAAGGGTGGTTGAAGCTCTTCTTTTCATCAACGAATTTGTCATAGAGATTCCTTCTCAGTACAGTCTTGAAGATGGTTCCTACGTCAAGCTTGAGGAAGTACAAACTCAGTTCCAGAATGTTGTTCGCAGTTGCAATACAGTTGGCGGAAGGATAGGTCATGTTTCGGTGATGTCAGCAAAGTTCGAGAAAGCGGCCAATGAGGTTGAAGATTTCTTGAGATCTATTGCAGATGCTGAAGATATCCTAGAAAAGCGGTGATTTGATGTTGATGGCATAGATGCACCGAACCGGGACACAATCTCTAACTTCCTAGCAGATCTGATCGAGCTCTAAAGCAACTTTCTTCCAGAAGCTTTCTTTCCCGCTTTCTTTCTATTCTTGGAATAAATCTTATACATTCTTTGAGGATAGAAAGAGGATAAAATGTAATAGTTGGTGTTTCCCGCTTTTTATGCTTTCTTAGGGTTTTAGATGTTATCTTTTTTCTAGATTTAGTAATAAAGCTTGCTTGCTGAGCAAGCCCTAGATTGTGAAAGCAAGGAGATTTTAGGGTTCCCTACTCCTCTGCTTGTCTATAAATAAGAGCCTTTTCTCATTAGTTTTTCTTAACCGTGCTAGTGAGAACAAAACGTTGAGCCTATTGTGTCTTCTATTTTTTGCTCAAGTATTGTTCAATTGTGTTGTGATAGCAAATTGTTGAGCCTCTTTAGCCAACAAGGAGTTAGTGTGATTGTTGTTTTCTATTGTGTAAGAGCAAGATTGCAAGCCTCTTTAGCTACAATTTCTTGTTCCAGGCATGTTAGAAGTGAGCTTTGTTCTAGAGATTTGAGTAATAAAATCATGAGCCTCTTTTGCCTTGGTCCAAAATCTTAGATCTCCGTTATCTATGTTCTACTTTTATGATCTTTGATTTCAACTTACAGTGAAGTGTGTAGGTGTTCATTGAGAGAGAGATTATTGAAGTATTTTTGTCAGAAGATCTACCTTGTTAATTTCTAGCTTCTCTTGCTCTTCTATTACTTGAGAAGCGAGAAACGTCTTTAGTTTAAGTTAGTCATAGTTGAAGTTTTAAAATAGAAAATCTCAGCTGCAGCGTTTGTGTTTAATAAACCTTGTGCTCTAAGCTGATAAAAAAGATAGGCAACTTAGTTTAGTTTACTTTCTTTCAAACACCATCAGTAAGAGGGAGCTTCCCCTCCTAATTTGAAGAGTAGTTTATCTGTGCATAGCTGTCTGTTTCAAATACGCATTCTAGAGGTGCGAATTTAAATGCCAACATTGTGACAATCAAAGTAGTATCAGTCATGATAGCTCTGGTGGACTGCAAACTGAGTGGATTCTGCAAAGACTCATTCATGAACCTATGAAATTTATCCTTTGAAGAGATATCAAAAGATGAAATGAAAAACTAGGAATGGATGAGGGAGAACTTGACAAAACATCAATATTTTGTGAATTTGAAACTGTAGGAGGAGTGGCAAGGATGGTTGATACTGCAGGGGAAATGGAAACATTCACTACATCTAAAATTGTTGTAGGATGAGGTGAGGTAGTAAGAGGAGGTGGAGTAGTTGGATTGGAAAGAGTATGAGGAACATTGGTAGTAACAGGTGATGATGTATGGGGAATATATTCAACAATATTCTCATGGGGAGATAGAGGTTGTTCACCATCATGCTTGAGTTCCTCCTCATTACCTTCTTTTTCAACTTCACCTTCTTCAAATTCTTCCTCATCGGATTCTTCTTCATTAGATTCTTCCAATTCTTCACTCTCATTCTCTTCTTCTTCAGATGATTGTTCCTCAGAAGCAAGCTCCTTTCCTTTTGCATGTGTTTGTTTAGATTCTGTTGCCTCATGTTCTTCAATCGTTTGTGTAGCACTATTACCAAAGGTAAACTTGATTTTTTATGTGGAGTTCCTGTTGTTGGCTGGTTTCTCCTCCTGGTGCTTCTCCTTTGGATTTGGTCCTCAAATATTTCATTTGGAATCCATTGTTATCCAACCATTTTGTTGTGTTGTGTAAGAGTGGAGCAAGCCTTTCTCTGATAGAGACACTTTCCTTTTTAGACCATTGTCTTGGAGGTAAGGGCCTTCTATCAATCTCATCTTCTTCATAAGAAAATTTTATGATGTTGCTAGGATCTTTGAAATCTTCTGGTAGATCAACTACACCAAGATCTCTGATCTGCTCTACTGTTAGCCAACAAAAAAACATTCTATGGATGTCTTCCTCATCTCTGCAGTCCGCCCATATGTCTTCAAAGCGGTAGAAATGTCTGTGATCCTTCTTCAAATTTATCTTTGCATCTCGGTAGTCAAAGTCAAATCTATATTTATATGTTCTGATAGTTATGATTTGCATTTTTGCAATGACTGAATTTTCTTTTTTACACTGTGTATGGTATACCTCCCAATTGTTAGTGGAAACCTAAAACCTGGCTTGTGTATTCTCTGGCGTTCCTTGTGAACTGAGATAAACTATCTACACAGCTCCATTAGTATTCACTTATCTGAGGGATATTTGGGAAGCATGTATGGAAACCCAGTATAGCAACCTACTCTTATGTAGGTGAAAGTTGGAAACTGCAAAAATATACAACCAACCTTCCTAACCACTTTGTAGGCTTCATCTGATACTCTTTTCTTTTCAAGATTTAGATCAA
>VDFB02239418.1:0-12048 GCA_007258455.2 Sequoia sempervirens | reverse complement strand
TCTTTAGATTTTGTACTTATATCTTTATCACTAGAGTAGAGAGATGTTAAAAATAATAAAAAATATATTTTATAATAAAATATTCTTAATGACACTTAGAGATGTTAATTTTTTAAGAGTTGGTTTCTCTTAAATAAATTTTGATAAATATAAAAGAATGGTATGCTTTAAACATTTAAGTAATATTTATCATTAATCTTAAATGATCAATGCCAAATATATAATTTTTATTTCTTAATATATATTTTAATTTGTTGTTATCATTTAATTTGTTTGCAACATTCTCTATGTTGAAATTAGAGAGTAAATAGACCTGCACTATTGCTAAACTTATAGATCCAAAGTTCTTTAAATAGATAACATATGTGGATAGATGTATCTCTTATGAGACATGACCCTTGATGACAAATATTTATGAGTGAGTAAATATAGTTTATTTTTAACATCCGTCCACAAACGTTATTTTATCACACAAATTTACTAGATAATGGGGGCCACCTATAACATACTTATTATCTATGCATGTACATATAAAAATATTTAACACCAATTCTTTCTTGAAAGTATACAAATTAAATCATTGTTTTGAACACCTTTGATTATTTTTGTTCATTGTTATCCTATAGTTCTATAAATAAAGGAGGTGAAGTCATTTGTAATGATCTTTGTGCTCAACATTTCAAATTTTTAGGTTTAGCAACAATCTTTGCAATCTATGCTACAAATATTTTGATTCGACAATAATCTTTATGATCAACACTACAATTTCTTATATTCAACATCCCTCTCTATGATTAATGCTACAAAATTTTAGATTAAAAAATGATATATGTGATTAATGCTACAAATTTTAGATTCAATAACAATATTTGTGATCAGTGCTACAACTTTTTAGATTTAACAACAATCTCTACAATCAATGTTACAACTTGTTAGATTTATCAACAATTTTTGCGATCAATGGTACAAATTTTTAGATTTAGCAACAATCTTTTTGATAAATTATACTTATCTCCACATATATAAATGCTCCAACTACAAATCTCACACTTCTGCATGGATGTAATTCAAATGGCCCTTATAATGGTCAAGGGTCTATAGATTAAATTATATGGTTTGTAGGATGATATTTTCCCTTGAATGCTTGTGATGCTATAATGAAATTTTCTTGTGGAAAGAAAGAAGAAAATGTGACAAAATGAACTGAAGATAAGGCTGATTAAAAATGTCAAATTATGAACATAGGTGTAGCCAACATGCTTTTTCTGAATAATATATATAATAGGTAATAATTTTTTATTGCTAATAATGATTTTCATCAAATCTTCATAGCTCCTCAAGGTTGAGTTGGGACAATAATGAATGGTTAAAAATCCTAATATTCTTTCCACATTCTTATAACTTTATAGAATTATCAAAATATGATCCTCTTTAGTAAGTTTAGGCCTCCAAACAATCCAATGTATTTACCCTTTTATTTATTTATTATGACATTGTTTAATTGTTGGTGGAAAAATAATAGTTTATTTCAACACCCCCCTTAATTTTTACCATTAACTATTTTAGCATCTCATGCCTTAGATGTTCACATTTCTTCTTTGCTAATGCCTATGCGAATAGGTTTGCCTCACTAATAACATATAGCAAGACAATTGTTTCCTTTGAATCATACAAATGATCATTAGTAACCCAACTAAAACATTCAAACCTTGCTTGAATGCTATTTTGTCTGACATGAGAATATTTATGCTTGTACAATATTTTAAATATATTTGTGACCTTTTGTCAATTAGATACACCAATTCATGTCCAAAATTCATCTATATACTATCTTTCATAGGTTGTTTCTTCCACTTCTCATTCCGACACAATTTTTTAGAATGATTCTTCAATCTATAGATAGTATAAGGATGAAGACCCCAACACATTTCCTTTTTATAGTCTTTCCTATTACAATAATAATATTGGGAATATTGCATTTCTTGAATTGATTTGTTTGTAACTATATAACCTGTAACATCATTTGCATTTTTTTTGCTTTTAATATATCCAAGGCCTTCATTCTCTTTTCATAATCTTAAAACCAACATTTAAAAAAAAAAAACTTTATTATTATCATCATAACTAGCAATATTTATAGATTAAAAAAAGTTATCTCCAACCTTATACTCTTTATTTTTAACTATATCACTATATCAAATGAATAAAAAAAATCATTTGTATCACATGAGACATTGCATAGTGCAAGCCTACATCTTAGGCACAATTTTTTTTTAGGTTAACTTCAAGTAATTGATCTATCACATCATTTTTCTTCTTTCATTTTTGATATTTTATCCTTTTAAGTACTATTTTCCTTTGTAAGGATTTTAGATTGTTTATCGAATCACTTCAACTTTTCTTCTAATTCTTCATTTTTTTTTGAATTTTCACTAGTTCTTTCAAAATATTCTTTTCACACTTCAAATTCTCATTTTCTTTCTTCACTTTTTTTTACCAATCATTCTTATTGGAACAAATGATTTTTCCTTTAACTTCTTTCTCTTTTTCTTGAAAAATAAAAATCCACCTTCTAAAGTTATCATCCTCCTTCCTTCCTTTATGACACCATTAATTCTTTTTCTCAAAGGGAATATAGGACATTTACTTGAAATTTAGAGATATGCCCAAAATATGCAAAAATTGATATCAATAATTAACACATACTTGACTACAAATGCATATAGATGATAGGAAAATTTAGTAGACTTAATGGTAGAAAACCTTTCCTTGTGACTACATGTACATATATATTTCCATGTTGGCAACAATTGATACAATAAAAATATACGGAAATGATTGAAATCATGATCTTGTCTCCTCTACAATAAAATTTTGCCTAATGTCCTTACTCCTAAGGAACTTGTATAACGATATAATCTATAAAATAAATGCATAGATTAGATGGGACCACACTCACTCCACTAATATATGACAATAGATATATGCATGTCACTTTTTGACAAGTTGTGTTGTTTTGTATTTCACAATTTGAGTTGGACAGACAAAGAATGGTCCTAGGCATGTTGGAATGCACTTCAAACTCCTCACATTCACCTACAAATTTAATTCACCTTTAGAGAGGTTCAAATTCTCTCATATGAGATTATGTAAATTCCCTTCCAAGCTCTTGAAATGAATTAACATCATACATTGCTTGGCTATTTAAAAATTATATGACTTTTTCTTGCAAATGAATCTTTTTGCACTCCTACATGACTTGACACACCCTCTATTATTCATTCTTCACACCCTTTGAAAGGAAACACGAATGGTGGAAACAATTTCCTACATTGAATCTATCAGGAGAGAGTTGCAAAAAATTCTAAACCAATTAACATTTACAAATTTAGATGCACATCTAAAAACACATAAATAGATATTCAAAACATAATAAACTCATAACACAACATATATGTGGGAAAACCCTTTCGGGAAAAAACCCACACTCCAAACACTTAGCTCAATTGTATTAATCAACAACAACAAAAAATACTACAATAATCAATTGTTGTTCAAATGAACGCATGGGAGTGGGGAACAAGAGCTGCTGAAGGAAAAGTCTGGTTTTGAATCTTCGAACAATGTAGCGGGCGGGAGTTCGAGGGAATCTCAGGCGAATGCGGAGATTTCTTCGAGTTCTGAGAAAGGTAAGTTAGGCTCTGTTGAAAAGGACAACCGTGAAAAAATCCAGGTGGACCCAGGTGGAAAGGATGGGAGTTCTGAACCCAAGGATGCCGTGGAAATGTCAGAAAAAGGGGATGAAAAGGGTAAAACGTGGACTTCGTTGTTTGGTGTTAAGCCAAATGACAAATCATCTTTTCCCCCTGTGCGTATTCTTTCTGACCTGGGGTCTGGAAAGTTTTCTATTTCTGTCCCGGATGAAATCATAGACCATAATATTGCAAAGATGGAAAACGTTTTGGTTGGAAAAATTTTGGGTCCTAGACCTAATATTGAAGTCGTAAGGGAGTTTGTTAAGAATAAATGGAAAACCAGTGGACTGGTTTCAGTGGTGGCGCTTCCTAGAGGATTTTTTGCCTTTCAGTTCACTTGCAAAGAGGACTCTAGGGCTGTCAGGAGCAGTGGCCCCTGGGTTATCAGAAAGTCTTCCTTGGCCCTGAAGAAGTGGTCTTCTAGGGTTGATCTGTCTGACTCCATCTTTGAAATGGTGCCAGTCTGGGCTAGATTTCCTGGTCTTCCTTTGGAGTATTGGAATACATATATTTTCAATGGGATTGCTAGTTCTTTTGGAGAACTTTTGTCCATTGACTCAATGACAGCGGCTAGAAAGCGTTTGGTCTTTGCTAGAATCTGTGTTGGGGTTTCTCAAAATGCTGATCTTCCTTCTTCAATTGACATCCAATCCAAGCTGGGGGTTTGGAAGCAAGCTATTGAATTTGAGACCACACCCTTTGTTTGCTTTAAATGCCGAAAGTCTGGGCATTGGGCGAAAAAGTGCCCGATTAATAATAAAAGTGAAAAGGAGAAAGTTGCTAACCCTAAGACTGTTTGGAGAAAAAAATCAAAGGAGGAGAAGCAATTTTCTGTCCCAGGTGCGAAGGAGAATCTTGAAAGACACACTTCTGCTCAAGATCTGAAGGAGAACCATAGATGCTCACAAAAGGATGCTTGCCCTGGTTTAGATTGCACTTGCTCTTCAGATCCTAAGGATCCTAAATACTTGATGTCACCACAGGTGGATAGAAAGGAAGAAACTTATTCTGTGGAGGGAGCCCAGGATACTCAGAAGAAGGCTGAAATAAGAGGTGAAGAAACAGGTTTTGTTTCGCCGTCACCTTTGGTGATGGTTGGTAGTATGAATGTACCTGGCCTGGAGGAAATACCCATTAAGGGATTGTCCCTGGAGATAGGAATACCTATCCCTTCTCATTGTCCTGTTGATAACCATTGCTCAAAAGGGGTACAGGAATTGGAGAACGCCACCTCGGAAGTTGTGAGGGATACTTATGAGACCCAGAGCATGAAAATGAAAACTCCTAATGCCAATACTTCAGAAGCCAAGAATGGCTTAATGGATACCCTTCCTTGGGATCAGAGGATGTTTCCTAAGAAGGACAGGGAATCAGGAAGAGAGCCAGAAAGCTAAGATGAGACTGAATGGGAGGAGGTTATGTCACATTCAAGGTCAAAGATGGAAAAAAAAGAGAGGATGGAAACCTCAAGTGGAATGATCACCAGAACTAGGGCCAAGGCGGACTGTGTGATTACTAAGCATGGCAAGGGAAGGAAATCATAAAAATGGCAAAGGGAACAAGGCAACCTTCAGGATATAGCGGATGGGATCCAAATGACCATCCCAAAGATACTTCAATCCCCAGGTAAGAAATGAAAATCATGTCATGGAATATAAGAGGGCTGAATAGCCGTCATAAAAAGGATGTTTTGCAAAATTTTGTTAGGGACCACAAACCTGATATTCTTCTTGTTCAAGAAACAAAAATTCCTAAAGATAAAGTAGAATGTTTTAAAAATTTTCAGAACTGTGGGGCTCACGGAAATAGTTTTGCGGGTGCTTCGGGGGGAATTGTTACTTTTTGGAACAAGTTGTTTATTAAAGGTGAGCCCTTAATGGAGAATGGTAATTTAGTTGCCACTAGATTTACCCACATAAGAGACAATTTTTGCTGGATTCAATCCAATATTTATGCCCCGAATTGTAAGAATGCTAGAAATTCCTTTTGGTGTGAGTTGTCTGGTTTTCAAAAATGTTTTGCTAATGAGCACTGGGTGGTCATGGGAGACTTCAATACTCCTCTCCTGAATGATGAAAAATTTGGGGGTTCTCAAATTAATTGGGATAGTATTTCAGGTCTCTCTGACTTCATTAATAGTAATGCCTTAATAGACCTTGACCTACAAGGTGCTTCTTATACCTGGACTAATAGGAGGGTTGGACCTGATTTGATCCAAGTTAGACTCGATAGGGCCCTTGTTTCTGGTCAATGGTTTATAGACTATTTTTGTGCTTTGAGAGCTTTATCAAGGGTAGGATCTGATCATTTTCCCATTTGTCTAATGGCGGATCCTACTATGGTGAAAAAGAACTCCCCATTCAGATTCGAAAAATTCTGGTTATCTTATCCTCAAATCTTTGAGGAAATCAGTAGATGGTGGAATATTGATATTACTGGCACAGCTATGTTCAGGATTGCTAAAAAATTAAAGGAAGTGAAAATTAATTTGAGGAGATGGAAAAAGGATGCCTTTGGGAATATTTTTGGAACTAAGACCGAAATTCAGGGTAAAATTCAAGAGATCCAGGCTAATATCCAGAAATGGGGGTACATTGATAATTACAGAGAAAAGGAAAATGAACTTGTCATTCAATTGCATGACATCATTGCTAAAGAGGAAGTTTTCTGGCGGCAAAGATCTAGGGTGTCTTGGTTGACTGAGGGAGATAGGAACACCATATTTTTTCATCTGTCTGCTTCAAAACATAGGGTTGCTAACATAATCACTTACATAAATGTTAATGGGACGAGGTTTGAGGAGGAAGATGATATCAAGAAATAGGCTGTCCTTTTTTTTAGCAACCTTCTCTCTTGTAATGGAGAGATTGTTCCTGAAGCTAAAGAATCCTTGATTGAGGCTATACCCTAGGTGATTGGTCACAATGAAAATTCTATGATCACTGCTATTCCTTCCAAGGCTGAAATTAGGAAAGCTGTTTTCTCTTTTGATGGCAACAAAGCTCCTGGACTAGATGGTTTTCCCTTATTCTTCTTCCAAGTGTTTTGGGAAATTTTTGAGGTGGATGTTGAGAATGCTGTCAAGGAATTATTTGGATCAAGATGTCTTTTGAAAGAACTTAATGCTACTTTTGTGGTCCTCATTCCAAAAAAACCTGGGGCTTCAGAGTTTCAAGCTTTTCGGCCAATCAACCTGTGCAATTCTATCTATAAAATTATCTTGAAGGTTTTAACTACAAGAATGCTTTATGTGCTTCCTCAAATAATTGCTCCGCAGCATAATGGTTTTGTGCCAGGTAGGTACATTCTGGACTCTGTTATCACTGTTCATGAGAATTTACATTCTTTAATTGTATCGAAGACTGAAGGGTTCATTCTTAAATTGGAAATTTCCAAAGCCTATGATCGGGTTGAGTGGAATTTTTTATTTAAATTCCTGGCCAAGTTTGGTTTTAATAACAAAGTCATTCAGTTGGTGAACCAGCTAGTTTCGACAGTTACTTCTTCTGTCATTGTGAATGGTTCACCTTCTAGGTTTTTTCAGACTTCCAGAGGCCTCAGACAAGGAGATCCTATCTCTCCTATTCTATTTACTATTTTGGATGAGAGTTTGGGAAGAAATATTAAAAATCTTATTGATCAAAGATGCCTTGCTGGTTTAAGACCTTCCTCTTCTCATCTAACCTGTTCCCACCAACAATTTGTTGATGACACCATTCTCATGGGAAGATCTACTGTGGCTGAAGCTAAGACTTTCAAAAGAATTCTGAATCTTTATGAATCTGCTTCTGGGCAAGTTGTTAATAGGGCTAAGAGTTCAATTTTCTTCCTCAATACTCTGGAGTATAGACAAGTTAAACTTTCTCGGATTCTTGGATGCTAGATTGATCCTCTCACATCAACCTATCTTGGTTTGCCTCTTTGCATTAAACCCTTGGACTCGTTCTGGATCTCTTTGGTTGAAAAATTCAATAAGAAGCTGTCGGGGTGGAAAGGAGCTCTTCTCAGTCAAGCTGGAAAAATCCAGCTCCTAAAGGCTTCTTTGCAAAATCTTCCTGTGTATGCTCTTAGTTTATTTAAAATTCCTGCTAAATATGTTGAGGCTATTGAAAAAATTCAGAAAAGGTTTCTCTGGTCTGGTGTGGAGGATAAGAAGAGAATGCTACTCGTTGGTTGGGATCTGGTTTGTAGACCTAAATCGAGAGGGGGCCTAGGCTTAAGGAAAATTAAAGTGTTGAATCTGTCCCTTCTTGCTAAACAGCTTTGGAGAACTCTTACTTTGAGAGGGGAATGGCGAGATACCTTAAAAGCCAAATATTTTAGCAACTGTGAGTCTCTTAATGAGGTTATAAATTCTTCTTTTTTACCTCGTGGGTCTGTTTGCTAGAATGATATGAGTAGAGGTAGAAAGATGCTGAAAATGGGAACTGGTTGGTTGGTTGGAAAAGGAAATTATGTTAGATTTTGGGAAGACAGATGGCTTTTTAAAGATTCATTAATCAGAAATGAGAAATTCAGTAAATGGATGAATGATTGTAAAAGGGAATTCGGGGTCTTGGTTAAAGATTACTGGAGGAATGGGGGTTGGGTTGATTTGAAGACCATCAGTCAGGATCTTAGCCCTGTTCAGTCAGCCTTTAGGGCCCTAAGACTAGCTCAACACTAGGTGGATGATCTTGCTATTTGGTTAGACAATCCGTCTGGCATTTTTTCAGTTTCTTCTGCTACTTCTATGCTGGCTAGTCCGATGGAGCCTCCGCCCTTTTGGGCTAAGGCTTAGATTAATCACCTAATTCCTAAAATCAATATTTTCTATTGGATAATGCTACAGAATAAGATTCTCACTTTGGACAATCTTGGAAAAAGAGGAATTCAATTACCTAACAGGTGCTACATGTGCAGGAACGATGCTGAGACTGTTAATCATCTTTTTCTTCATTGCCCTTTTGTTTCGCACATATGGGGTAAAATTTTTGAGCTTCTTGATTTGGTTTGGGTTTCCCCTACTTCTGTTGAAGACTTTTTCTTGCAATGGAAAGCTCCTTCAAAAAATCCTTTTGTGCAAAAGCTCTAGTCTTTTGTTCTACCTTTTGTGTCATGGAATATTTGGAAGGAAAGGAACAACAGAGTGTTTAGGGAAAAAGAGAAGTTGGAGGGGGACTTGCATGAAAAAATCGTAAGGGCAATAAAGGAAAATTTATCTTTAATCCCAAGAAAAATAGTTGATAAAGCTAATTGGTCTCCTTTCGATATTGCTATGGCTGAAAAGTGGAATTCAAAATTAGCAGCGTTAAATGTCCCCATGCCTGATGTTTGTGGGAGGGAGAATGCTAGTTGGTCTTTGCCGCCTTTGGGTTGGTTGAAAGCCAATTTTGATGGTGCTACTAAAGGCAACCCTGGGAAAGCTGGCAGTGGGTGTGTTTTAAGGGACAACTCGGGGGCTTTTATTGTGGCTTTTGCTGTGGACATCGGCACCCAAACTAATCATGTTGCGGAAGCTGTAGGGGCTTATCATGCGGTTAACTTAGCTTTCAAGATGAACACGAAATGTCTTTGGTTGGAGGGTGATTCAATGAATATAATAAATTGCATTCTAGGGCTTACCCCTCCCTCGTGGACCATTAAAAAGTGGATCGAAGATACAATAATCTTATTAAGTAAATTCAATAAAGTGAAAGTGTCCCACACCTATAGAGAATCCAATAAGGTGGTTGATTACTTTTCCAATGAAGGGGTTAAGAAGGGCGGGGAAAACACGTGGAGGAAGAATGACTACCTCCATTCTGAGGTGAAAGCGCTAATTTATTATGATTCAATGCATGGAAGAGAAGCTTGTCTTCGTCATGATGAAGAGGATAAAGATCAGGTACGTCGATTTCATTAGATTTGATGGGAGCGACATCATTTTCTTTTTCAAGAAGAGTCGCCGGCACGCTTTCTGGGTGTTTGATAAAATATGCTTAAACGGGACCCAGAGCAACTGTAGGGTGTGGCATAACAGAGCTTTGAAGATGGGGGGAGAGAAAACATGTGGAGTCGAGCAGCTTTCAAGAGCATAGAAAGAATGCTAAATCCTGGGAAAGAATTGAAAAGGGAGGTTTAGTCCCGTTTATGGAAAAACTCCATGGTACTGACGAGGGGATGCTGGACTATTTTGCCAAAAATTGGAAAAATGGTGAGATTGTGTTGTTTGGTAGGAATGTTAAGCTGAATGAGGAAATAATCAGTGAGATTACTGGTCTTTCGACTGAGGGTGTGAAACTTTATCAGGACCGTCGGTTCTCTGATGAAGCGGTCATAAGATTTCCTAAAAAAGACAAGGAGAAGGCTAAGTTGGTTAAGGTTGCCAATACCTACTTTGATGTGGAGTCCATTAAATCAATCTGGAGGAAAGTTTTAAGAGTAATAATGGAGTATATCAAGGTTGACGAGCGCTTCACCAGGGCGTATGGTTATCACTTTGCCATTCTAAACCATTTCCATCACAAGGTTTGTATCTCTTTGCCTTTTTACTTATTCTCTTCTTTAAAGAATTGCCTTGATGAAGTTGAAAGAAACCCTAGGAGGACTTCTATTATTCACCCTGGTCTTGTCAGGCTCATCTATGAGCATTATCAAAATTTACCTGCTTTGCCTAAAATTGTTGATATTGGGGATTTGGATGATGAGGATACTGAAAGTAGCAGGGAGAATGACCCCTTGGCCCCTCCTGCTTGTGCCCCTATTGGTCCTAATACCATTGCTCCCCAGTCCCTATATTGGCGAAATGCCCTTATGGATTTTATTCCACCTTCAAGTCCTAATCTGTAGCCTTTGCATGATTGCCCTATCCTAGGTTATGCCTCACCACCCTATCTTAATCCCCAACCGTCTCCTGGCTGCCCTACGCCGGGTTTGGTCTCTGGTTTTAAAGGTACCTCAGTTACAAAATTAGTCTCGTACTCTGGGAATTCTATGGAAATTCTTTCTGATAAACCTATTGTCAGTAAAGAGTCGGCCCCTAGTGCCCCTATGTCTAGAAGATTAGGGAATGCCCATAATGATTCCCCTAATTAGGATGAAATTAACTCTGCCTTGAATAAGCTCAAGCTTGAGGACATTGTGAGTGTGGTGGAAAAAAGTACGGATGGCCTTTTCACTGTTCTCAAGTGGACCTAGAAGGAAGTCTGTGATTTGAAAGGCCGTAATAGAGATCTCAGCAACAGAGTCATGGATCTGGACCGGAAGATTAGCTAGAGTCGCAATGAGAATGAGGGATAGGAAACCCCCTTACCAAGGAAAAGACAACATGCGCAGAAGGAAAGACTGACCAGGCTTGAGTGCAATATGTCCAAGATTGGCCAAAATATTAGGGCCATTGTGGCGAATAATCACAAAATTGCCAGGCATAACACCATTATCAATGCTATGGTGGGAAAAGCTCAAAAAATCAAAAGGGATCACCGGTCATGGATTTAGATGCGACGTGAGGTTACGTACCAATAGATCTGCTGTTGAAGGGATTTCAACTCACACCTGGGCTAATACGAAGAGGAAGACCCCGATTTCTCCACATACGCTTCAAATCCTCAAGCAGGGGTTATAGGATATGAAGGATGTTGAAAAGGAGGCCGAGGAGTTGATGAACACCTTGGAGTAGTGTGGTGGTGTTTGTTTCTGGCTTTTTGGCGGTCCTTTTTTTGGACGTTGTCTCTTTGTGCTGTCCTTTCTTTTTTGGGACAACTGTCTGTTTGTTTGGACTTGTTTTGCTCTATCTTTTGTTGTTTTAACTTTGTGGTTTTAGGTCCCTATAAAACCTGTTTTTTCCTTTTCAAAAACTAATGTTGTTCATTCATATTGAAGTAAATCCAGTAGAAACCAATCTACGACCATCCTATCTACCCGTGAGAGCCAGTCATGAGAAAAAAGGCAAAGCCTTGTAGGGCTCCGGGCCTTCAAAACTGGTCACAGGAAGAGAAATCTCCTCTCCAATCAACAGCTTCTCTGAATGCAGTGAAAGTGCATTCAGAAGGCGAAGGGCATTCCAACCAAATCCAAGGGCCTCTAATTGAAGAGATATCAGATTTGGCAAACCCAGAGTCTCCTCTCCCATCAATAGCTTCTCTGAATGCAGTGAAAGTGCATTCAGAAGGCGAAGGGCATTCCAACCAAATGCAAGGGCCTCCAATTGAAGAGATATCAGATTTGGCAAACCCAGTGTCTCCTCTCCCATCATCAGCTTCTCCGAATTCAGCGAAAGTGCATTCAGAAGGCGAAGGGCATTCCAACCAAATGCAAGGGCCTCCAACTGAAG
>VDFB02239416.1:0-13046 GCA_007258455.2 Sequoia sempervirens | reverse complement strand
TGTTAATTCAATGGGCCTTGGATCCCATGATCTTCATTAAGGTTGAGTTTGGAGGAAGCCAGTAAGTCTTCATCAAGTGGGAGATTGTTGGAAATTTTGCCTCAACTTGCTAGCTTGTATCTATATTCAAGACTTATAATTTTTTTCCTTTGCTTTGGTCTTCATTGTCGGTCGATCATTGGAGTTTTTAATTTAAAATCCTTGTCATGGTGTTTGAAAGTTTTGTAACTTCCCGACTGGCTGATCTCCTTCATTGTCGCAGCATTTGGAAAGTTTCTAACCTACGATGGGAGTTACAAAGTTCAAGGTTTTTCTAACTAGGCGATAGTGCTATCAGCTTGTCGTGGAGATTAGGAAAGTCCTAACTTGTATTTGGTGGTTATGAATTTAGTATTTTGAGCAACACATCGATGGGTGTTTACTTCAATGGGACCATGTTGATGGTTGTTTTGACCGCGGGTGTACAAGTGAGTTGGCATCAAAAGGAGTAACTCATGGATACCTAAACTCTTCGGGCTTTTGTTTATAAACAAATTACTGTTAATATTCTACATCAATGTGGGATAATTTTGACGGTTGAGCTTCTTGGAAGTTAAGTGAACTAAATTGGTTTGAACAACAGATTCTTGGAAATCGAAGGGTCGAAGGTTGTATAGCAAAAAAAAAACGGTGGACCGGTTGGTGATGCGTGTTGAGAGATAAGGAAAAAGATTGGTCTCAGTTGAGCGTACTATATGTTAGAAGAACATTGTAACAGTGCTACAATTGATTGTGGTTGGCCGACTGTATAGCTGTTGTGTGTTATCAAACAACAAATACCTGTGAAGAAAGGATCTATAACTTTATTGTAATTAGTTTTTTACTATGAATAAAGTGGTCTTTCTTTGGTGGTGGGTTTTTCTCCCGAAAGTTTTTTCCCACGTAAATTTGGTGTCTATTCTCTATTGGTATTAATGTCTATTATGTTCTTTCCTTTTACGTATGAATCTTAATTCTCTATAATTTGGAATTCAAAGTACTCTTGCATTATTCCCCTGGGAATTGACATTAGGAAAGCATTTTTTGCACTAGATTCTTTCCTTACATGAATCAATAGATCTAATCAATTCAAAATTCTTAAATTTTTCTATAGTTATCAAATTATATGATTATTTACACTTAGCCCCAAATAAGCAAATAAAACATAAAAGCATAAAGCACACAAGAGACACTAGATATACATGGAAAACCCAGGATGGGAAAAACCACAGTGAGAATAGCTACTTGGATCTACTGTCCAAATCTAGCCTCACAATGTGGAAATGTAAAAGTAAGTTTTACACACTGAAGTAGGCACCAACCTACCAGAGACAACAATCCCCTATCATTCTTGTAGGCACCAACCTATTGGAGACACCAATCCCTAATTGAAAAAATGTAATAGGTAAAACACAAGTCCTATTGCAACACAATGATAAAGCTTGAATATATTCAATGTAACTTAACATGTGCTAGAGTTACAACTGACACTTTTCATCACTACATATGATATTTTGATACTAGTGCACACACTGGAATGCAATTATTCCTTTGATCTTTACCACATTCTCTTCAATTTGCACTAGTGACCAACTCTTCTTCACACAGGTGTAATTCTAATTCATGTGGTCACTCAAAAAATACACACAATACATCTAAAGATTTGAAATATATACATGACATTACATTAACACTCTTCAATTTCAGCTAGGGATCCATAAATAGCCAGGATGACATAAAGTGGACTTAAATTCAATTTACATGAAATGTGTAATAGGTTGGTCCAAAAAATTATTGCCACAAAAAGAACTTGATACTGTGTGCTACTCTAGGAACCTTAAGCAAGTCCTATCTTAACACCACACATAAGATTTAAATTTTGCATGCTACTAGTCATTACTGCACATGCTTTAAACTGCAACTAGTTGATAGACATACACAAAAGAAATTCTATCACTTAAATATTTTTGCATGTTGAACATATTATCTAGAAACTCGGGAATATGATGGAACTAGTGTAGACATACTCTCCTCTGAAATCGTTCAGAAAAATTGCATTTTTGAAAGAAATGTTGACCATAATTATATTAGTAGAGAAATCTCTCTTCCTTGAAAACTAAAATAAAACATATTGATATTGATATAGACTTTTGGACCACCACACTCATAGATAATAGATCCAATCATGATATTGAAAGCATACAACATAAACACTCCTTAGCAGAGTTAATAATGTATATTTCTTGATTTTGCATCCTGACAATAAAATTACCAACACATAACAAACTAAAATTTTGACATTAATTATATTATTGAAAACCTTTGACAACAACCTTTTCCATCAATGAAAACCTATGTTCAACAATCTCCCTTTTTCATTGATTGAAAATAGGAAAATGTTGGGCCACCAAAAAAGTTGGCTACAAACAAAGATATTTCTCCCCCTTTGAATGATTTCTCTGTAGAATTTTGAGTTCAGTCTCTCCCTCAGTATTTTGGGTTTAATTTCTCCCCCTTTCACATGAATGGAAAAGGGTCAACACTCTACACTGCTTTCTCCTTCTTTCTTTATTTCTGGTATTCTGCATGATCTAGAAACTTGTTTTCTAGATAAACCCCCCTAATTCTATGCTTCACTTCCTCTAAAAAACATACCACAAGACCACCCATCCTTCTTGCGGCAGAGAAAACAAGCTCCCCATCAACCTGTGCTTCCTTTTGATTCAAGAGGAGGGAACAATAACTCCTAGCTTATTTTGGAGAAACTCAAATGTCTCCTTAGGAAGTAGCTTTGTGAATATATTTTCAACTTTCTCCTTTATCTCAACATACTCCAAATTTACATCCTTTTGTACAACCTTCTCCCTTAGAAAATGATCATTACAATGTTTTTTTTTCCTTGAATGCATTGCTCAATTCTTTGAAATATTTATGGCACTAGTGTTATCACAAATAATAGAGATAGGTTCATCAAAATAAATCTTCATCTCCTTCAAATTCTACTTCATCCACAATACATGAGTGCTACATGATGTTGCAACAATGTATTCTACTTTTGTTGTAGATAAAGAAGCTAAGTTTTATTTCTTGGTCAACTAGGACACCAAACTGTCACCAAGAAAGAATTCTCCGCCACTTGTGCTCTTTCAGTCATCAATACATCTTGCCCAATATACATCTATTTATGTTGTTAAAGTGAAATTTTCACTCTTTGGATACAACATCCCAAAATCCACAATAGCCTTCAAATACCTGAAGATTCTCTTCACTTCTTTAACATACATTTCTTTAGTTGCTGCCTAAAATCTGGCAACCATTCCAACTACTTGCATTATATCTAGTTTGGATGTCCTCACATATAGAAAACAACCAATCATGGATTTGTACAAGGTCTGATTTGTCACAGCAGATTCATCATCTTTACTCAACTCACATCTTGTAACCATAGGTGTTCCCATTGGTTTGCAATCTTCCATCCTAAACTTAATTAGTATCTCCTTTATGTACTTGTGCTGAGAAATAAAAATTCCTTTGTTTGATTGTAAAATCTAAAGACCAAGAAAGACAATTCACCTAGCATAGAAATTTCAAATTCATTTTACATTGCCTTTTGAAACTCCTTGCACATGTCTTCACTGCTACCTCCAAAAATAATTTTATTTCCATAGACCACAACAATCAATAGTCGATCTCTTTATATTTTTTATGTATACATTACTATATGCAATTCCTCTTTGGAACCCTTACTACTACAAATATCCATCCAATATTGAATACCAAGTTCTGAGAGCTTGTTTGAGTCCATACAAAGACTTCTTCAATTTGTAAACATAATCTAGATTATCAAAACATTGAAACCCTTCCAATTCTTTAATGTAGACATCTTCTGGCTCTCCATTCAAGAATTTTGACTTCACATCTATCTAGTATACATTGAAGTTCTTGAATGTTGAAAGAGCTAAAAACATCTTGATTACTTCCAATCTTGCTACTAGAGAAAATGTCTCTTCAAAATCTATACCTTCAACCTAAGCATACCCTTTACACACAAGTCTTGTATTGTTCTGGATCACTTCACCTTCTTCATTTAGCTTGTTTCTGGAAACCCACTTGGTTCCAATGGCATCCTTGCATTTAGGTCTTGGGATAAGTTCCCAAGTTTCATTCTTCATGATATGATTCAATTATTCCTCCATAGCTTCTATCTAGCCTTTCTCTTTCCTTGCTTCTTTAACTTTGTCATCACCTTCATAGATGGTCTCCAATTTATCCCATATTTCCTTTGTTGTTGTGCACTACATTACTTCTACAAAACATATAATTCCTTGCATTAGCATTGAGTTCGCAAGCCCTCTTTTCAACTTGATCCCTAGGAGAATTTTTAGGAATTTTGTATCCCTCTACTACTAACATCTAGATGTCCATTCCTAAAGCTTGTTTCCCTTGTAGTTGTCATTAATGTCAAAGTTGTAAGTAGTAGTAAACTTGTCAGTGTTCAAGTCAAGAAAAGCTTAGTGGTTAAGCTTGTATGAGAAATGGATGTTGTGTTCAATGGAAGACACAAACAAGGCTTGTTTTGCAATGACAAGGTGTTTGGTTTACATACCATACCACAAATAACAAGGATAGTAGAAAATAGAGTTGATACTTGAATTTATACAAATTGATGGAAAGGATGAAGATCTTGCATGTGTTATGTGTACTTGTTGAGAGGAATACTTTGAAGACTTTTTTTGTATATGACAGAGGCAGAGATTAAGGTTTTAGAATATTATATTCCTTAAATGTGCTAAAGAATTAGGGTTTTGTCTATTGGTGAAGACCTAAAATATTAACCCTAATGAGCTTCTTTAAATCCTTAATCATACTTAACCTGAATGTCATTCTATTGTGCACCTTATGTTTTATTTTTGTATTAACATGCTATTACAATTCAATGCCACTTAAGGTCTCCGATTGAAGGGGTATCGAGACATGATTATGACCGGTCCCAAGAACCTAGGCCACTGATGAGCACAGGTTAATACATTTATGAAGGGCACCAAAAACACATCAGTGGTGAGGATTTAATTTTACCTAAGTGCGAAGACAAATATCTATTGTTAAGATTTAAACATTATTCAAAGTTTAACGTCCATCCTCCATGAATTAAGATTGGCGAGAAGATTCTTGTATGTAATCCTAACTGCCATGTTGCAGGTTTTTGGAATGAACTAGAAGGCTAGGAAAATAGATAAAAGGCACAATGTGTTGAATCTTAAAATTTTGGTTGGTGATCTGAGTTTTGCAAAGAAGTATCTACATGATCATTATGTCAGTGTTTTGTATGATTTGATCTACAAATGAAATTGGAGTCTTGGACTGATATGTTGTAATTCAAAAGGTGTGTTGAATGGATTGAAGTTGATATAGGTTTCCTAATTATTGAAAGAGGATCTTAACTCATAGATCTGGAATGTTGTCTTCTGGAGGGTATGTGTTAGGTTTTGAATGAGAATTCAAATGTTAAGGAGTTTAATGTCTGTAGTGATATGATGAAACATTTGTCATCATTGTCATCATCTTTTTATTATATTTGTTATGCATAACTTGTTATTCTTGCTGATATTCTTATAGATGAGATTTTTTTGTAGAACATATTGGTATTGTGATCAGGAGTTCATCTTGATAAGGGAGACAAAAGATATGTGACATTGTTTGTTTGTAGAAGAGATTGTCAAATTTGTACAAAAGGAGAGATAAGGGTTTATATGAACATTTGGAAGGTTGTTAATGTTGTTGCATATTATAACAGGGTAACCCCCTCAAGTTGTAATTTTTTTCATTGGAGATTGGTTAGTAAGACCATTGAAAGTTTCTAGTGAGGCATTGTAGCCAGTGAGGCTTGTGTTTCCAGGGAGGCATTTTTGATAAGCCAGTGAGACATTTCTGAATGGTTTTTCTACCCCATGAGGGGTTTCCACTCATCAAAAATATCTGTTATGGTTCATATTTTCTTTGTATGTGTGCCCTAATGCTTTGTTCTTAAGGTCCTGATCTTCATATTATGCATCATAGTACGTATACATATATATGTGTGTGTGTGTGTGTGTTTGATAGATCTTTGAAGCCACTATCCTTCTTTGTCTTGTAAGTTAAAAGGTGCAAAAAGTTTTAATAGTTTATCTACAACACTAATTCACCCCCCCTCTCAGTGTTGTCTGTACCCCAATAAGTGGTATCAGAGCATAGGTTCCCTATTGAAGTTTAATAGGCTTGGGTAGGTCCTAATAGTGGAGTACCATGGGAAAGTGTAGAAGAAATAGAGAAAAGAAAGATGTCAAGCAAAAGGATGATCTTGTTGTTGAGATTGGTGATGAAGAAAGAGATATCTTTGTAGATGAAGATGATGAACATGAGTGTGAATTTGATTTAGAAGGTGAACTCTTGTGTGCTCTAAACACAATCAAACAACTCAATAAAGAAAATCAGAAATTAAAGGACCAACTTCAACAAGAAAAATATTCCAAAGACAAGGTATGTTTAGATTTTGCAAAAGTTTCTTTAGAGATTGAAGAGGCAAGAAATCAGGTTGTTGACTTAAAGATACAAGTTGAAGAGTCTAATAAATTGATTATTAGTCTAAAGACAGAAATACAAGAACCTAAATGGGTTGTTTTTTTATCAAATCTGATCTTGAAGTCAAGACTAGTGAATGTCTAAAATTAGAATAAAAAATAGTCTCTTTGAGAAAGGAATTGGAAGAAGCATCTTCTAAGTTGCACAAGAATCTACTATTTGAAAAGAGTAGTGATTGTTTGAATGAAATATTGAGCAAAAAAAAGCATCACAAAGACACCACAGGGCTAGGTTATGAAGAAGGACAATCTTCTAAAGCCAGAAAAACACCTAAAAAGAAGATAGACTTGATTTTTCATGTTGTTGCTCCTGAAGACAAGAAGACAAAAGATCAAGTCTTTGATAAAAGGAGAAGAAGAGGAGACATCAAACAACACTGTTCAATAAGGTATAACTACTCTCAGTTTCATGGTTATTTCCATTCTTGTCATATCTATGGTCATAGAGCTACAGATTGTAGGACTTGTGGTAGAAATGATTTTGAATGGCATAACAATAAAATTCCTTATAGTATGAAAAATAAGAGTTACAATGTGGTATGTTACAAGTGTAACCAAGCTGCCCACATAGAAAAAAATTGTTGGATGCATGGAAAACATGATCATAGAAGTTCTTTTTGGTTGTCAAGAGAATATGATTTTGTTCCTATTGTTAGTTATAAGGTTATATGCTATAGATGTCATAATCTTGTGTGCACCGCATGTTATGACATCATTTGTGTGCTTCAGATCCATGAAGGATAGGGGATGAAAAGAAAATAAAAAAGAGTAGAAATTTAGGAACATGGACAATACTCTGGTAGTGAAGCTGCGATAGGACCTGCGGCATTGGAACACACCATGTGAACCCAAGCACAGTATAGTAGTATACCATGACACCTCTTATGACAAGGAATAAATACTTTTTCATTCATGATTGTTGTCCTTCACTTTTGGTTCTTGGATGTTGATATTATATATGAGGTGCTCTTTAGGGCTAGAAGGTAGTATTGGTACAGTAAGGGATTTTATGACATTAACATAAGACTTCTTTGTGGTTTAGATCAAAAGTGGAGTTGCTTCATAATTCATGCTAGAAGTTTCTCATCATGTGTATGCACTTAAACAAGATCTAAAAGCAGTGGTCAATGAAGGTCTCATGCTTTGTTTGATATGGTATTGTATGATTCAAAAATGGTCACATTATATTGTCTGGTAATTACCCTAATGTATGCTGAGCCATCACACTCTCCTAGTGTCATCTACATATAAATAAATTTAATTATTTATTTATTCATTTTCAATTTTTCATCTTAATTGGGGAATAACACTTGGTTTCAATTTACTGCTATCTCCATATATTCTCGAATAAATTAAAATAATTACATTATTTATATTGATTATCAGTTATTCTAAGTTTGAATATTTATATTCAAAATGGAATATTCCTCCTCTTCATCTCATAGTTAAATTAAATATTTTAAATATTTAATTTAATGCCTTCTAAATCTATCTCTCTCATATAATTAAATATTACTTATTTAATTAGGTGAGTTTCTAAATTCGTCTTCCCATATAATTAAGTAAGTTTATTTATTTAATTATGAAAATTCATTTTAACTCATCCTTCAAAATAGAAACCTTCCTTTAGTTCTGAATGAAAAAAATTGAAAAAGAGGAAACCTTCGCCTCACCGGCCTCTCAAAAAATCCTATACCGCTTCATCTTACCGGATCAATCTCAACCGCTGATCATTGCTTAACTGCTTTTTGGTTTCAAAATCTATATATATAAATTTAACCTTTTCACAAGCCATTTAGAGGGAATTCTACATCCTGCCGTCGCAATTTTCAATCTTTTCTATTCATTCTTAATACGCCCTTTCATCAGTCATCAGTTAAGTCGCTATGTTATAAGGAATAACTTCAACACCTCCGTCATCATCAACCTTCAAAATTGGCATTCTTATGTAGCATGTAATTGTTTCTAAATCTCATTCTTTTAAAGCCGTTCCTTAAGATGAGCTTGGTCTACTGATCTGAGAGCTATCTGGAAAATAACAAAATGTTGAAGATAGAGGAAGATAAGATGGTTTCGGGAAGCTGCTGTTACAGTTTGCATATTTCTGTTTCTTTTGTTTCAGCTTTTTGATTTAATGTCTTATTAATATGTGTTTGATTTCATTTAAATTGATCCAATATTTCACACACACATAGGTATACATTTGGTGTTTGTATCATTGTAGTGTTGGTGTTGATGGTGTATCTTATGCTATACATTGTTAGTAAACCTTTATGACAAAGAAGTGAAAGTGTTTTGTGTTGGACTGAGATGTTGTTTTCCCTTCAGTTGACAGTGTATGGAAGTTTTTCTAGATCAATTTGTAAATGTTACTCTGTGATTTTTCCTATTGTAGTCATTTGGTGCCTTTAGGTTGGAATAGTGCATGACTGACAGTGTCATTATGGAAAATGCTTAGATGTGTCAGTACCCTTCATGTTCTAATATGCCTTCATGATCATCATGCAAATTTTCTTCATGTCACAACATGATCTCAGGATATCAAGGATGTCATTGTGTTGTTGACAAGATAGCTTTGGAATAGGTACCGTGGTTTGTGCAGTGATTACAATAGGACATATTTGAAACATCATGACAGTAGTTTTGATGGTTCTTAATGGTTAATAATGAATTCTTGATGACAATGAGTTTAGTAATAAGTGCTCATTACACTTCGATGAGGTAAGGTGCCATTGATAATTTTTTCAGTCTTCTTGTTATTTTCAATTATTACACAATGAGTGACATGGCACACAATGTCTAGTACAAAAAAAATTATTTTCTATTTTGCATAGACAATACCTATGTGAAGCAATAGCCCAAGTGACAAACAAAAAAATGAACAGTCATGAATAGTCATTATGCATAGTATTCAAGCTTCATTTCGTAGTATGCTTCATTTCAATTGACAATATGAGCATTTACAAGTGATGTACAATAGTATATGATTCACTTGATAGTATGAGGATAGTGTGCATTTTAGATGCATTCTTTGAGATTGAGATGCATTCCTTGAGGTGCATTCTTAAGTAATCAGGACCATAACAGGGCATTCCATGACATTGCATTTCTCAGTACAATGTGCATGAGCTTTTATAGTGATTGTTTTTATCATTTATAGTGCATCTATCAGTATGGATTAGCATGTTTAGGGAATTTACAATTTCAGTAAATATTTCTAGGTTGTATTTTCAATGATGAACTCTTGCATCATGTCAAGTGATGTTTTAAGTGGATTTGCAACTAGCAGGTAGTTTATCACTCCAAGTAGTGGAAAATAAGTAACACTATATATTTTGGTGATAGTCAATGGCCTTTTTTCTCAATGAAAGTGGAATTCATGATGATGGCCACATACTGTGGAAAAGTGCTTTCATTTAGTGATAGTAAGAGCATACAAAGAAATTTAATTTGTGAATAATGTTTGATAGTACTCTTAGTGAAATCCCTTGATGATAGTGACACTTTGATGTTGGTGACAATCGTGTTTGTAAGGTTCTTGATAACTGCTCCAAGTCTGAGGTAGAGTTCTTCTCTTCCTGGGTGTTATGGATTCTTTGATAGTGTTGCATCTATATTTGGAACTATGTACTTAAGCTTCGGGCTATGTATTCTTATTAGTGATAGTTTCATTTTATGTTTTTGGAAGTGCACTTGTTACTTTTAGAATAATACTCAATCTTGGTATGATCAGTGGTCACTTTAATTTTGTTGGTATTTGGCTAATGTGTTGTGTAGACTGGTGAAATCTTGTTTGATAAAGTAGTTTGTGGCAGTGCTTTCATGTTACACCTGAAAGTGAGACTAATTTGGACATCCTTGGTGTAAGACAGTTGCTTTGTGGATAGTATGGTATGATGCCAATTGATATTCTCATGTTCTTCAAAACTTGTGTTGCCAATCTCTTTCATATGCAGTGTCTAATTACTCCTTGACAAACTAGCAATAGGATCAGTTGGTACTATCTATAGAATATTTTGAAGAGTTGGATTATCACTACCCTTATCTATCAATCCATGCATGAATAGTGCTAAGATCTATGGAGAATTGAACAAGTTTTCATTGATGTCAAAGATCACAATTTTAGTATATTCATACTAATTCAGGGGGATATTGAAGGTTGTTGCTTGGTGAAGTACATGTACTATATGCAAGGATGATTACCAAGTAGTGATAGAGCTATTTGTAGCAGATCTTTCATAATGAGTAGACAATGTTAGTTATACCTTCATTTCTTTAAATGGTAATGAGAAATTATACTCAACTTCGTTGGGCTACTATCAAAGGGGGAGCTTTGGAATAGGATGCTCACATCCTTTTCCATTGATTCCAAAGGGGGAGAACAAACATAAGGGTCAATGGTCTATGTTGAAAAGAAGATTTTGGTTTTGACAAGAATAGTTTAGTTTTGCCATCAATGACAAAGGGGGAGTTTGTTGCCCTTATAGTTGTCATTGATGTCAAATTTGTAAGTAGTAGTAAACCTATCAGTGTTCAAGTCAAGAAAAGGTTAGTGGTTAAGCTTGTATTAGCAGTGGATGGTGTGTTCAATGAAAGACATAAACAAGGCTTGTTTGATAGTGACAAGGTGTTTGGTTTACATACCATACCACAAATAACAAGGACAATAGAAAATAGAGTTGATACTTCAATTGATACAAATTGATGCAAAGGATGAAGATCTTGCATGCATTATGTGTACTTGTTGAGAGGAAGACTTTTAAGACTTTGTTTGTGGATGACAGAGTCAAAGATTAAGGTTTAAGAATATTCCATTCATTAAAGAATTGGGGTTTTGTCTATTGGTGAAGACCTAAATTCTTAACCCTAATGAGCTTCTTTAAATTCTTAATCATACTTAACCTAATTGTCATTCTATTGTGCACCTTATGTTTTATTTTTGTATTGACTTGCTATTACAAGTCAATTCCACTTAAGGTCATGATTTGAGGGGTGTTGAGACACGATTATGATCGGCCCCAAGAACCTAGGCCACTGGTGAGCACAAGTTAATACATTTGTGAAGGGCACCAAAAACACATCAGTGGTGAGGATTTAATTTTCCCTAAGTGCCAAGACAAAGATCTATGGTCAAGATTTAAATTTTATTCAAATTTTAACATCCATCCTCCATGACTAAAGATTGATGTGTAGTTTCTTGTATGTAATCCTAACTACCATGTTGCGGGTTTTTGGAATGAACTAGAAGGATAGGAAAATAGATAAAAGGCACAGTGTGTTGAATCTAAAAAGGTTGGTTGGTGATTCGAGTTTCTGAGAGAAGTGTCTACATGATCATTATGCCAGTGTTTTGTATGATTTGATCTATAGATGAAATTGGAGTCTTGGACTGATATGTTGTAATTGAAAATGTGTGTTGAATGGATTGAAGTTGATATAGGTTTCCTAATGATTGAAAGAGGGTCTTAACTCATAGATCTGGAATTTTTTCTTCTGGAGGGTATGTGTTAGGTTTTGAACGAGAATTCAAATGTTAAGGATTTTAATGTCTGCAGTGATATGATGAAACATTTTTCATCATTGTCATCATCTGTTTATTGTATTTGTTATGCAGACCTTGTAAAAGAAAAATGAATTAGTTTGCTTGATATTCTTGTAGATGAGATTTGTTTGCAGAACATAATGGTATTGTGATCAGGAGTTCATCTTGATAAGGGAGACATAAGATATGTGACAATGTTTATTTGTAGAAGAGATTGTCAAGTTTGTACACAAGGAGAGATAAGGGTATGTATGAACATTGGGAAGGTTGTTAATGTTGTTGCATATTGTAACAAGGTAACCCCATGAAGTTGTATTTTTTTCATTGTAGATTGGTCAGTAAGACCATTGAAAGTTTCCAGTGAGGCATTGTAGCCAGTAAGGCTTGTGTTTCCAGTGAGGCAATGTAGCCAGTGAGGCTTGTGTTTCCAGTGAGGCATTGTAGCCAATGAGGCTTGTGCTACCAGTGAAGCATTTGTAAGCCAGTGAGGCTTTGCCAATGAGGTATTTGTAAGCCAGTGAGGCATTTCTGAGTGTTTTTTCTACCCCATGATGGCTTTCCACTCATCAAAAATATGTATTATGGTTCATATCGTCTATCTTTGTATGTGTGCCCTAATGCTTTATTCTTAAGGTCCTGATTCTTACTATGCATCATCATACTTGTATATGTTTTTTTGATAGATCTTTGAAGCTACTATCCTTCTTTGTCTTGTAAGTTAAAAGGTGCAAAAAATTTTAATAGTCTATCTAGAACATTGATTCACCCCCCCTCTCAATGTTGTCTGTACTCCAACAAAGCCATCAAATAGGACTCCACCCTAACTTTCTAAAATGCAAAATTCGGTCTATCAAAGAGAGGTGATTTAT
>VDFB02239413.1:0-11653 GCA_007258455.2 Sequoia sempervirens | reverse complement strand
TAGTGTTGTTTATGGATTTTTGTTAAAAACTAGAGTTCTTTATGGATTTTTGTTAAAAAGTAGGGTATTTTTTGGATTTTTATTAAAAACTAGGGTTTTTTTACAATAATTTCATTTATATTGTGTAATTTTAATTAGATTAATTAGTTTTTAACTTTAATCAGGTATTATGGCTGAGAATGAAAATGCACAAATTTCAAACGCTCCACCACCTCTGTGGCCATCAATTGAAGACTTAATTGGTGAAAAATTGGAGCAATTGAGGGGCATTTGTGATGTTTATAAGACAATCCCTCGATTATCCCAGATGACAAAAACATTGTAGGAAATAATTAAAAATATAGAAACCCTCTCCACCCAATATAATGCCTTTCTTTCATGGTGAGAAACCATAAGGGAATATTACTCATGTGGATCGTCTTACGATGATGTGAAAGATCTCCAAATAAAAAAAGCCTAAATAGCCTCTTTATTAGTTAACCCATGAACCAGTTTTCCAATTAATGTTAATAAACCAAAATTTTCTATAAAATGGTGCATGAATAAGGACATTGTAAATAACTTTTGGGATCATTGGTGTATGGTTTTTGATAAACCACCTAACAACAATAGTGATATGCCATTTTACTTTATTTAAAAAGTATACACTGAGTTGGTGTTAGGGCATCATGTCAATTACTTTGACATTAAACCCTTCCAGGGCGTTGGTGGAGGTATGCCCCAGGATAGACTAGGGGAAATTAGAGTAGTCCAACACCCATATGTTCTCCCTCCTCCCCTTCCTCTGCCACCTCCAATACATCATCTAGATATTATCGAGGATGAAGCCACACAAACTACTCAAGCTATTCACTCTTTGAGTGGTCTTTTGGTTTCACATACTTCTACAGTAGCTCAGCCACATTCTGGTGATGTTGGCGATGGATCGAGTCCTACTACATCATCCTCCTCAGGTCCACATATTTGTGTGACACATACTTGCACTATGTTCCACCAGAGGTGCTTGGGTCCTCTTGTATAGCCTGCTAAGCATCCCTTGGACACTTTTTATTATCACCTCCATGATGTGGACATTATAGGAAATCAGATGTAGGGGAGTGGAGCACACGGTCCTATAGAGTCCTCTCCTACTAGAGAGGGGGACGTTGGAATAGTGACACAGGTAAGATTTAAGTTGTAAATTCATAACTTGAATTTTTTTTTAAAAGAATATTAATAAGAGATAGTATCAAGTAATAATATTTATTTACATGGTCTATTTAACAGTTGATGCCTGAGGAGCTCACACAAGTGACTGATAGCACCCTTAGGGCCATTTCATTTGGCCTCGACATGCATGTACATTATATATTTTCGCACTCACTCAATTACATTTTTTTATTATATACTTGCTTGTCATTTGAATTATCATTAATGAAATTATATAATAACTTATATTTTTATCTTATTTTCCTCTTGTAGGAAATACCTAGTGCAAGCGAGGTGCAACCTTGTCCAGACTATGGAGGAACAATGTTAGATAAAGGGAAGGTAATTGAACTCAAATTTGATTGAATTAAAATTTTTAAGATCTTATATTGATTATACATACATCAACATAGATTGGTAGTTTCATATGTACTTTTCATTTTTATGTATATGTAGTTATAAGCTATACATCGTTGTTGACAAGTGTCACAACACCTGAAGGAGTGGGTATTGGAGCACCTCAAGGATTAGGTGTTGAAACACCCCAAGGAGGAGGTGTCGAAACACCTGAAGGAGATAAAGAAAAAGATCAACCTAAAGAGGTATGTGTTTATTTTATTTTGTGTTTGGTAAATATGTTCCTACTACTGACAATTGTATGCTAACTTGGATCAATTTTATGTTTTTTTTCACATATATAGATTGAAATTTCAAAAGTTGGTTTTTTTGGCTCTTTGAGAGGGGCATATTCTAGGACTCCTGGCCCTTTGAAGAGACGTATATTTCAAGTAATCAAGATTTCAATTTTAGAGTTCAATTAAAATTCAATGTATATTGATTTTGATGTTAATTATTTGATTTTAAATTATATAGTATAACTAATCTCAATTGTAGTTTGAATTTTTATTGTGTAGCTACCTTCAGAGTCAAAGAGTGCTTCAAAGAGGCTCCATTTTGATGATCCGCCAGTAGTTTAGGATGAGATAGACATTTTGGCATGTAAATTTTGAATAGATATTGACATGGAATATGCCACATTCTGTAAAACTTTGTTTGAGTTGGCGTCAATGCCATTTTTGTAAATGGACATACACTTGATTATTGGATAATTTGATATATAGAAGTTGACAATCGAAATTTAATTTGTTCCTCATGTGCATTATTAAATTCTTTTGAAAAATTCAATCTTGAGTATTAGTTAAATATCAATGTACAATAGCATAGTAGAAACGGCTCTGGCTGGCGTAAAGTTTTATATTCATATCACTAATTACATTGCATTGCACATATTTCCGGAAACCCAAACATTACTTCACATTACATAACTAAATAAACTATATGTTGATAGATGTGAAAAAATTCAATTACAATATAGTTTCTACAAAAAAAGTCAATCTAAGTAAATATGTGCAATTTCATTTCAAAATTGTACAACCCTAATAACTAGAGAAGTTGTCAATTGCACTTTCTTTCATGGAATCTCTATGGAGACTATTATTTATTTGAGGCTTTTTTCAAATAGTTCATACTTCCTTTGTCTGTTCCCACCACATTTTCATACATGTCTACCAAATCTCTTTACCAAACAATTCACCGGTTTGTTAAGCGCGGCTAAAAGCCCAAAATAAGTCTTTCAAAACAAACTATGGATGCTTGGAAAAAATCTCTATCAAAAGCATAATAGTAAGCAAATAGCATAGACAAGCAATGAACTATTTGAAAAATGCCTCAGAGAAAGAGGCCCTGGATATGGAGGAACGTTTATGATTGCACCAAAAGAAATTTTGATTCCTCGCGATTCCACTACCATGAGTATTCTCATTTCTTTAAGGTATTTTTCAAATAGTTTACTCTCGTTGATTGCCATTCATAATCACCATGAGACCATTTCATTGAGGCATTTTTCAACAACAATTCTTTGTCTATGCTACCACATTTTTCATACATGTTTATCAAAGCATTCTTTCAAACATTTAATTTCCTTGCTGCTATGGCTAAAATCCTAAAAAAGTGCTTTCGAACAATCTATGGATGCTTGGAAATAATCTAACAAAGCATAATAGTAAGCAATAATATAGACAAGGCAATGAACTGTTTAAAAAAAATGCCTCAAAGAAATGTGGTCTCATGGTGATGGAATGCCATGACAAGAAAATTGCTATAGATTGTCATGGAATTTCATCACCATGAGACCACTTTTTTTGAGGCATTTTTTCAAACAGCTTCACGCCTTTATATATGCTACTACATTTTTCAGATAGTTCACGAAAGATTTTCTCACAGTTCCATCACTTTGCAACTATGGCTAAAATCATAACACGGGCGCGGGATTTCTAACAGTTATATGGATTCTGGAAAATGGTGAGCACTTCGAAATAGAGATCAGTTTGATGGTTAGTTGATACAACCAAGGATGGAGAAAACCATCACTCTCTATAATGTAAAGTTGGATTCCTTAAACATGTTTCAACTTAACTCTCAGATATATTTAACAACTCTTGCAACTAATCATCATTCTAGAAACCCATTTTAGTCCCCTTCAACATACTTCCAACTCACATAGGACTCCTTTGGAACAACTTTCACAAATCATGCAAACTACGTTGCTTAAGCTAGCCAAATAGGCCAAATTACCAAAGCAACCACCCTTGGAACACCTCATAGACCCTAAAACTTGTTGTGGAAGCACTCAAAAAATTAAAAAACCTCAACTTTTTCCATTTATCCTCTAGAACTTTCCCTCTAAGACCCTATTTCACAAAACCCTCAAATTGCTCAAATTTGGCAGGGGTTTATTGAAAAACCTACTTGTAGACTTCCCCAAACTTTACCACAAACTCCAACACCCTTGAATAACCATGCACAAGCTTAAAAGAACAAAAAAAGTGACTACCCTCAAATAATTCCCACTTTTACCCTCTCTAACCTCACTTTTTCATGCAAAAACACCCCAAATGCCATTTAGGGCATCACCAAAAATCATAATGCTGACCTCCCCTGCACAAGAAACAATGAAAAGATGTTTATCTATCCTAAATAAGCCTATCCATTGAGTTATAGCATCATACAATGGGTGGAAGGCTTAAAAGTCCATTTTAAATGCACTCAAACCCTTAGATCTGGGCTCATAGACCAACATCCAGTAAAATGCCTCTTAAATGCACAAAAGTGAATAAAATTACTTCAAATCAAGTTTGTGAATAATTTAACTCTACTTCCCACCAATTTCCATTAAAAAGAAAGCAACAAGCTATGGTCTCATGACTTTTTTTCGCACAAAAATTAGCGTTGGAGTTCGATTGAAGGCTGAAAACTACTTGTAAGGGCATAAATAAATCTTGTTCTACAACTTGTATGAAAAAAAAAACTATTCCATCATGTCTGGATGGGTATATTTAGGTTAGGATGGTCCACTTTCTCACCCAAACAGGCTGAAGCAATCTGAGCTACATTCAATCGGCAAAATCCCTTAAGAGTCGGGCGGGAAAAAAATCTTTCTACATAATCGCTACTTAGAAACCCGCGGATGCCTAAATCTTTTTAAGGCTATGAGATCATGTTGGGCCCCTCTGCTAAATAAAAATATTTTGGTTTCGGCGTTATCCCGCAGGCCTTTTCTCATGGGTGACGAAGTTTTAGTTGAGGGAAATTTGTCGATTTTAAAGCGTAAAGTTAAAGTGGTACAACTTTCATTCCGGTAACTCCTGCATACCAAAATAATATCTTAACACATCCGGTCGGGTAAGCATTTCTGGCACCATTAGGGATGGTCCTCTTTTTGCACCCAAATACGCCACCTACCAGCTACATTGGACCAGCAATTTCCCTTAAGAGTCCAAAGTGCTAAAAGTTAGCAATCTTTGAAGGGCTATTTCTCAAAAACCATGATGCTTATAGACTCGCCATCTGAGGCTATGGGATCATTTTGGGACCATCTACAATAACCTCTCTTTGTTTTTGCTATCTCAGAGGTGTTTTCCTATGGTGATGATTTTTTAGCTGAGGGAAAAGTTGCCAAATGCAAGTAGTGTAAAGTTGCAAAGTTGTGCAACTCTTATTCTACAACTATACCGCATCAAAAACTATTCCAACACATCCATATGGGTAGGTTTACATTGGGGATGGTCCTCTTTTACACCCAAATATGCCAAATCACTCCGAGCTACATTGGACCGATGATTTCCCTTAAGAGTCCAAAGTGCTAAAAGGAAAGAATCTTTGAAGGGATATTTTTTGGAAATCGTGATGCTTACATACTCTCTATCTAAGGATATGGGATCATGTTGGGACCATCTACAATAGCCTCTTTCAATTTTTTCTATCTCAGAGGTGTTTTCTTGTGGTGGTGAGTTTTTAGCTGAGGGAAAAGTTGCCAAATGCAAGCAGTGTAAAGTTGCAAAGTGGTGCAATTTTCATTCTGCTACTCGTACGACCAAACAAAATGTTCCAACATGTCTATATGGGTATGTTTATGCTAGGGATGGTCCTCTTTTGCACCCAAATATAACAAATTACTCTAAGCTACATTGGACTGATGATTTCCCTTAAGAGTCCAAAGTGTTAAAAGACATCAATCTTTGAAGGACTATTTCTCAGAAACCGTGATGCTTATAGAATCTCTATCTGAGGCTATGAGATCATGTTGGGACCATTTACAATAACCTCTCTCAGTTATTTCTATCTTGGAGGTATTTTCTCGTGGTGACGTGTTTTTAGTTGAGAGAAAAGTTGTTAGATGCAAGTAGTGTAAAGTTGCAAAGTGGTGCAACTTTCATATTGCAACTTGTATGATCAAAAAAAATATTCCAACATGTCTGGATGGGTACATTTACACTAGGGATGGTCCTCTTTTGCACCTAAATATACTAAATCACTCTGAACTACATTGGACTGACGATTTCCCTTAAGAGTCCAAAGTGCTAAAAGGCCATACCATCTATTGTACGGTCTGTAGCTCAATGGTATGGCCATGGTAGATGTTATTATGACTGTATAAGGTGACTATGCAGCTTTAAAGAGCTGGAAAGGTCTGTAGTTGAGCTGGTGAGTTGCCATGCATGGCAAAAATGAGTGAAATTAGGTAAAAAATGGTGGTTACAACATGCTAGAATGTTAATGAAATGTGGGGGTAGCAAGATTTAAGGTTGCATCAAGATTTTTCAAGTCCTAATAGACATGTTTGATGAGTTTATAGCCCGTGGCAAGGTTGGAAACATTGATTTCCTTAAAAACCTCATGAAAGTTGGTAAAAATGAGGGTTTTTTGAAATAGAGCTTTAGAAAGCGTATCTCAGCAAAACAATTTGTGGTTTTGGTAGTTTTGTATCATTTTTAATGCTGCCCCATCAAAATTTCAGGTTTGGGAAGTGTTTAAATATGATTCTCCTTGTAAAATGGGCCTATTTTAGTGAAGTTGCACCCAAGTTTGGGTTTGAGGATCAAATTGGAGTTTGAATCATGTTTAATTGTAATTGTGTTGTTTAAAGCCACCTAGCTCTTGCATCAGAAAACTCTTACCCAATCAACTTGAACATCATGCACACCCAAATACCTTGTTTCCACTTTTCTAGATCAAAGACTCAATTACATTGAAAGGGACCTTCACATGACCCCTTTACATTTTAAACATACCCTTTATACAATGCCAGAAATTTGACCCATATTTCAAAAAATATCACTAGATATAGATTATCCCCATACACAGTTATGACCTTTTTACATTGTTTCACATTTGAAAATTTAAATTTTACAAAATTTTCCTATTGGAGGCATTTAGGACACAGTCTTCCACAAGAGTAGTATGTTGACATTTTGGAGTGGCAAGCACCTATACAAACCATCAAGGTAGCAGTTAAACTACATACAATAGAAAAGATGCTTAGAATAAAAGACGCTTAGAATAGCCAATCTATATTATTGTAATATGTCACATACCTCTCTAAAAGGATCAAACCTACCTATTGTTGCAGTAGGTCCATGATCAATTGTGCCAGAAATATCGCAAAAGTTGTCAAATGAGAAATCCATATTGTCACAATAGAAAAGATGCTTAGACTAACAAATCTATATTAATCTAAACAACTTGAATGGTGATGAATTGGTAATGCAAATTATAAAAGACACTTAGAATAACCAATCTATATTATTGTAATCTGTTGCATACCTCTATGAAAGAATCAAAGATGGCTATTGTTGTAATAGGTCCATGATCAATCATGCCAAAAATATTACAAAAATTGTCAAATGATAAATCTATATTGTCACAATAGAAAATATGCTTAGACTAACATATCTATATTAATCTAAACAACCTGAATGATGATGAGTTGGTAATGCAAGCTATAAAACATGCTTAGAATAACCACTCTATATTATTGTAAATGACCTAATTGATGATGAGATTGTAATGTAAACTATAAAAATGCTTAGAATAACCAATTTATATTATTGTAATCTATGGCATACCTCTTTGAAAGGATCAGAGTTGCCTATTGTTGCAATAGGTCCATGATCAATCGTGCCAAAAATATCGCAAAATTTGTCGAATGATAAATCTATATTGTCACAATAGAAAAGATGCTTAGACTAACAAATCTATATTAATCTAAACAATCTGAATGATGATGAATTGGTAATGCAAACTATAAAAGATTCTTTAAAGAATAACCAATCTATATTATTCTAAATGACCTAATTGATGATGAGATGGTAATGCAAACTATAAAAGATGCTTTGAATAACCAATATATATTATTGCAATGTGATGCATACCTCTCCAAAAGGACCAGAGATGGATATTGTTGTAGCAGGTCCATGATCAATCATGCCAAAAATATCACAAAAGTACATACAAAATATCACTATTAAAGACACCTGCATTGCAATAGTATACAAAATATTAGTATTAAATAAAGAAAACTATTGAACTTAAGCATAATGAACCTAAGCATTGTACCTTCCATTCTTGAATATGCTATTCAAGTGTGCCTGAAGGGTCATCTCTTTGCTTAAGATTATCCAATATTGCTTCATGATCAACATTACTAAGTGTCCATAGTTTTTTTTTCTTTGGTTTGGCATGATGCTTCAACAACTTAACATTTGTTCCTATAACAAGGTGTGAATACATGAGAATGGTTTTTTGTTTCTCGTAGTCTACAAATGTAGGTATGCCATTCTTTCTAATCATGTATGTTTGCAACCAAGTTCCTGCAACCACAACTAAACCTATAGGATACACAAAACCATCATCATCTTCCATTGGTTGCGTTAGCTTATGCTTTACCCGCACACATCAATCCAACCAATTGTCTGATCTCTCTTGATTCCCCTACAGTGCAACAACTACAAAAGCATGTCTTGGTTGTAGTACATCAAAAATTTGGCCATAATCAACTGAACTGTCCATTGTGTCATTTTTCATGGATATTGCTTAATATAAAGGAGTTAGATACTATGGTACCCATGTATCCACCCACTCACTTGAATTGCATTGATCCCACTTGCACTGAATACAACTATGACAAAAACAAGCCAACTCTCATGTCCAAATGGTCCATGTGCTTGCATCTGAGCTTCAAAATGAATGCATCTTTGAAGAATCTTTGATTGTATGAAAATCCAATCTGCCTCCCACCGTACCCTTCTCAACCAACCAAAAGAATTTGCACACTATTGAACCAAGTGTCCCTCCCTGTGACAATGCTGAACTACACCAATCAACTATAGAACGTGCATCACTAAATTTTTCTCCTGAAATCTTCAATTGCTCCTTAACTAGGGCTCTCTTTACACATGCACTTGCTCCATCATGCTCTCCTTTCCCATGTCCAATTTCAAATAAACTCCAAATATGAGGTACACCCCTCACTACATGCATTCTACTCAACCAACAAAACATACAAACATTCTTGAATTGACCTGTGCAATTATCTGATCAAATGAGATGGTGGCCCAGTGCTATATCATGCTCCTACAAGAAATCAAAAAAATTCTTGAAACAATGTTGGACATACTCGAACTAGTGAGATCTATTATCACTCATATAAAATGATACTCTTTGATTATCTTTTTATCCTCCTCTGTACTATCAGGTGCCTGTCTAAATGTTATGTGGACAAAACTAGCAATTTGAATGGAATTGTAATATTGAGATTGAACCTCATTTTGTGGTTGCAATGTGTAGTTTTTTGCAAAATCAACATCTAATACAACAAATCCAATAAAAAAAGAGTCCTTACACATCCTGAATTGTTGATCGAACCACTGGCACCTATGACTATGCCTTGCATACTTGTAGAAAATATTGTCCTTAAAATCTGAAATAAAATCAACAACACTACATTCTTTTGTAACCAACTCGCATCTAGAACCTTCACCTCCACTCTACAAAGTATATTTGAATATCTCATATCTCTTTTCTCAACAAGCTTCTTTCCAAATTCATGTTTGGAACCCTCATGAAAACATTAAACAAACTTTGACAAGCCACCAGATTGTGAGCACTTCGCATTTAAACAATCATTTCTATAGAAAAGCAACCATCATCTTTAGAACATAAAAATAGATCTAGCAAATCCCTTGATGATTTCAAAAGATGCAATGCACCACAATCCTACAACATTTCATTAGTATGCAAAGTAGAATGGATATATCATAATAGTTCATGGTACATTGAAAACTCCACATGGTATTTGCAACAAGTATTACAAATATTAAGAGGAACACAATATAAATGGCTTCAAACCTTCAAAAGTCCTTTGCGAGATTTCCATATTTGGATGTGTTTCAATAATTTTTTTGAACATTGTTTGGCTTGATTCCAAGAAATGTTTAGGATGCGATGTATGGTCTTGATTTCCAATTCTTAACTTTAAAAAATCCTTTGCATTGGGTGATAGTCTAGAGTTATCATGCCAAAATTGTTGAATTACCTACTTTACATTATCAGTTAGCTTCTTAACAACATGTGGAAGCCTCCCGACAAAAGCCCATGTATCATTTTGAAGAGGATCATCTATTCTTTCTCTTCTTACAAGTTCTCTATCCAAATTTTTACGATTTATGTCAAAATCAATACAAGTTTGTCTCATAAAGTGAGCCTTTTTTAATTGATGGCTTACTAGGGCAATTTTAATGACTCTTCGAGTAGCTCTCTTATCTTTTTCCTTGTTATTTTTTCCAATAGACTTGAGAGCATTAATTTTTTTTTTGACAATAATAGAATTGTTTTCAGTCTTCTTGTTCACATGAATCTTCAATTTGGTTAGAAAAGGTCTCATCTTTTGCATCTTTAGCAATTGTACAAAAAGTTGGCATTGCTTGGTCAATGTCTTATCGCTAAAATATTGGTTGGAAAGTCTTGTAGCCCACAATCAAACGGTTCATGTTGACCTCTTGCCTTCAAAATTGTTTATAATGTTCTCATAAATTTCAAGTAACCATTTAGGGGTTCTTGAAGGTCTTGAATTTGGAATATGTCTTTCTTCCACACAAGGTTCTTCATTTCTCATGTAATATGGTGAAACATAATTTAGACTTGCTTCAATATTATGTTCAAAATCTTCATTTCCAACATTTTCACCTTGAACATTTTCAATATCAATTTGAATAATTTCATTCCCAATTTCAATATCATGTTCAACATCTTCAAATCCAACATTTTCACCCTGAACATTTTCATTATCAATTTCAATATTTTCATTCCCAATTTCAATATGATGTTCAACATCTTCAATTCCAACATTTTCACCTTGAACATTTTTTCAATATCAATTTGAACATTTCTCATTGCTAATTTCAACATCATGTTCAAAATTTTCACCTTGAACATATTCAATTCCTCTTCACTTGAAAGACCATAGGCTTAGGGTTCACCAATATTTAATATACCTTGTCTTCTCTTTCCTATGACCTTTCTTTATCTCTTTTGTCTATATGCTGATCCAATTTGTTCTTTTGTGTTTTCTTACAAGTGAGCCTGGATGACTATTGCTCCCCATTATACCTCATAAAAGATGCTAAAAAATTATTTCTTATGAAAAATTTGAGTAGAAGATGCTCCAAAAATTTGATCTTTGTCTCTTCCTATCTAAATTGCACGTTTGTTGCCTGCAAAGCCTACAAACATAATGTAGGGTCCATTGGGATGCACAAAATGTCCCACATGGGGTTTTCTATGGCCCACAAATCTGATATCAGATAAAATCTGACATCTGATTTGAAAAACATTTTAAAATGTTTTGTAACGATAGGATTTTAGTGGTACAAATTGGATACCTAATTTGTGCAAACATAGACCTAAGATTAATTAGGAGGTGGAGGGTGGACAAGAGAGAGAGAGAGAGTAGAGGCTAGAGGGAAAGGGAGAGACAGAGAGGGGGAGAGAGGAAGGGGGAGAGAGAGACGGGAGGAAAGGGAGGGATAGAGAAAAAATAAGGGGAGAGAATTAGGAGGGGGAAGGTAGA
>VDFB02239410.1:0-20315 GCA_007258455.2 Sequoia sempervirens | reverse complement strand
TAGATTATCAATAATGCACACACATACAAATTTGGGAGAGGGGACATAATGGGTCCACCCGAAGCCATATACCAAACCTAAGAGGGTGTATACCACAAACCTCCCCCTTGGCAACTTATACCTGCTTTCTCCATCAATGTCTCAACTCCCTGAAGACACTTGTCGTCTTGAGGAATTGGGTGGGGGTCGTAAGTGGGCTCTGTCGACTCTGCATAAGCGTCCTTACTTAGCCTATCTACCACTCCACCCCAGGGCCATCCTACAAGATGGGTTTCAAACAATCAAGCACATCACATATTTTATCACAAGAAATCATTCATTAAATATTCTTATTATCATATAGGCAATATACATACACATGTAAACAATGATTTGCAGAAAATACACCTGAATCTAGGAGATTTGATAATAGCAATTTGTGGTGATGAACTGGAAAAATTCTCATTTGTTTCTTGGTTTGTATGTTTCTTCTCCTTAATCGATGTGTATCTTTCTAAGAATCGGTCTATTTACTAATTTCTAGAATGGCCAACTCAGACCTAACTCATTCAATCTGCTATAGCACTCAAAATATATTCCATGCATATCAAATATATATATTAGGTGCATATATATTCAATGTATTCCAATCTGATTACATCCACTATTGTTGTTCTATGAGTGCAACCCTCTTCCCTATTTTTGGATGAACCTTCCTAATATCCTTTTAAATATACATATATATCTTTCCTTTTTGTTGAAGGTAGGTGTCCCTTAGAATAGAAACAATACTTTCATCACTGCCTCCCCTTAATCCTTCTAATTGTTGTCTTGCATATTAATCTTTATATTACTAACTTGGGTGCTTGCTTGTGAATCACTGCATTTAAAAGAATTGTTGTCTTATCACTAACTAAAATAAGCACTCATTTCCCTCATTAGCGTTGCCTCTCTTAGAGATGGGAATCGCTACCTTCCCTGTTCTATTTATATAAACACCTTTATAAAAAAAATGTTGACCCCAAATCATAATTTAAATTGTTTTCTAGTGTAGTCAACCAAGTTGACTAGGAGTCTACTTGATAAAGTATAAGTTGATTTCTTTTAATTCTTACGGTGGCAAGCTTTCTAACATTAAGGGTGCATATTACTTATTTTATAAGGCGGGTCATCACAAATGGCTCACAAGGCATAACACTTTGTTGAAAGTTTTACAAATTGAGTAGCAAATGAAGTGGCCTTTGATCTTGGAAGAAACTTCATGATTACACATGTTCAAATCAAAGTAATATTGAAATGGATGACCTCCCAAAAAGTCTCCATGCTTCACCCACCATTAATACTCACAACAAATGAATTCATGTGAACCACTATTCAAATTAAATCCTCTTGATAGAACATGAAACTTCAATTTTTTTAATTTTTTCCTCTCCTTGTGCTCATATGCTTTCTCTTAAACATTTTCAACTTTCATTTATCATCCACTTTACTATTCCATTAACTTTCCCCGTTATTATTTGAGTTCAGTTTTTCCTTAAAAAATTGAGTGAGTTTTTCCCTCACTAAATGTTTCTCGGCTGCTTTCACGCAATTATATCATATCTTGTTTCCCTAACATTTTAAATCAAGCCTTTAACACAAATAAATTGTCAATAGCCTAGTCTAGCCATCTCTTAAGACCCAGGAACGCCTCACTCACTTGCCACTAGGAGAACTGGATTACCCTCTTATTAACCAAGATTAGAAAATCAAATTATGAATCAGTCTACTTGTTAAAAACCAGTTCAGCCAACTGAAATGTCCTAAGAAGGCATTATTTGCATTTCATTAATTAAAAGTTCTGTTAGATAAATATCTTCAAGCCGTTCTAAGTTGTCTATTTACTTATACACAATTTTTTGATAGTTCGGATGTGTTCTCCTTTCCATCATATTTAACACAACATATACTTACAAGGCAGGTGACAACCATACTTCATTTCCCACATGTAACCCTTTATGACTTGAAAGGTTCTTCTATTGAATTTCATCTTAGCAATATTAAGGTAAGTCGCCACTGCAATACCCACGATTAAAGCTTAAACAGGCGGTAACTGGCTCCTATAATCATGTAGTTGTTATCCTCAACAAATGTGCGAGTTTGCAAGAGACAACAAGGGTAAAAGAATTGCCTTCTTTTTTTCATGGAGAGGCTTTTGTATGAAGTGCTGCCCGTGAACAGCAAAAGTTGTGTTAAATTGTGATTGATAGCATAACCTTCAAAGATACAATGAATATGTTTATGCTTTTAGTAAACCTTAAATAAGGGGTACCCTACAGCCATTTGCTACTAGGAATGTCACAATGCATTGGGTATATATGGCTACGTACTCCCAGTGAGCTAATGTAATCAGAATAGATTGAAAATCTTCAAAATTGTGAATTGAATTTGAGGACGTAACCAAAAAACCACCTTAAATAAAGATTACATGCAGTCTGAGATGCACGTTTTTTACATCTAAGTAGTTATTAAAATGAAAGAAGAATATTTAAAGTCTCATTTGTTAAGGAGACGAGTTGCCTAACTAGATGACAAATGAATGTATCTGGCATAAAAAGATTTTGAGTTAGAAGCAGTGTCTGTGAGAGTCTTTTGCCTGTTCTTCATAGCAATGCCAAGAAGTGAAGTAGAAAACCACCTAAAATACAGAGGGTCAAAAACACTAGAATGGAACGAAGATATTCAGCCCGTGAAGCCTTCATGCGTTCAATTTCCTTCTCTGTGAAAACTCCATAACCATGCTCCAAATCAGAGTAGAAGCAACCCTCAGCTAAAAGAGCCTGCCATCAAAAATTCTGAGATGTTAAAAGTCGATACACTGCCCCCAAAACATGAACCTCAGCCTCAGGGAATAAAGAAGTTTGATGCTGAGAAAGAATGCCACCATCACATGCAAGTAATGTATGCACTATAAACTCAAAATCTCAACTTATTGAGTATATTCCATATTCATCATGATACCGCTTTTGAGAAAGTTGAAAAAGAATGTAAGAAGCAGAAGCATGCCAGATATTTCCTAAACAGGAAACCACTATTTCTAATATATAGAGTAGTAACGCATATACTGTCGTGATCTTTGACAAAAGATGTGTTCCTGAGTTTTCCCAAGGCATTCTACTCATAGAAAGCCTACGAGAATTGTGCTTTCACATTAAACCGCATCCTTCCCAGATTTTAAACATAATGATTGAGAGGGTTTCTGGATTTAACTGTGGAAACACTATGTCTTATTGTAGAAATAATAATATGAAGATATAACCAGATTTGTCATATCCAAGACTTGAATCCAAAAACAAATACACCAACAAAGCACATTATCATGCTGAGATATTGCCAGCTGTTACTAAATTATTTTTATTGACCACATATTTCTTCACGCATTCAGACATCACTAGCATCCAGAGTCCTTGAGAGAATCAACTCTTAAAATTTCATAGCTCAACAAATAATAACCTTTCTTCCATTGTGTTCTCTTGTGTAATCAGCTGTTACTAAATTATTTATGACCATTCATTTCTTCATGCATTCAGACATCACTAGCATCCACACTCCTTGAGATAATCAACTCTTAAAATTTCATAGTTAAACAAAGAATAACCTTTCTTCCATTGTGTTCTCCAGTGTAATCTTACCACAGAAAACAACACACAGAATTCATGTGTTGCCAAAACAATGAATTGTAGAAAACATGGTCATGACACCTGGACTTGACAAGACATTTTTTTATTCGAACTCAGGCTCAACATCAAAGCTCACAAGTACTGTTTTGAAAATAAAAAGAAACGATTTTCTTGATTTTTCATATTTTTAATTGTTTTTCCTGTTTCTTACTGTACATTTTTGGGCATCATCACAAGTCCTAAGAGGAAGGCTCAGCGAAGTCAGTGAGTCACGTATGGAGACCAGTCAAGACTGAATTGGGGTTTGTGTCTCATGACCATGGTAACAATATTCAGTAAGGATAGGAAGATCAGGTGCCAATCATGGTAAAAACCCACATGGCATGTATCCATACAAGTAGGAAAATTTGCCAGGAATGACATTGGCAAGCCAATCATAGCAAAAAAAGGGCATAGATCTCAAGCTAGCCCCTGTATATTTGAACTTCTTTCCTTGAAGTAAACCGAGTGGATGTGTGTTTGTAAAGGTCAGGTCTCATGGCACTGCCACCCCAACAAAAGACCCTACATAGTTGCACTCATTACTTTATAGGCTTCATGATGCATGAGTTCTCTGCTTGTAGCGCCCTCTTGGAACCAAATCAGAGAAAGCATTTGTGAAAAATTTGAGCTCATCCGTGTGAGCCTGCTTAATCCCAAATGGTAACAATGTTGACTATATTAAAAGATTTCAGGTCTACTTAACCTCCTCCTGGACTTTTCTTTTCCTGCTATTGTGTAAACTGGCAAAAGTGATATATCAGACTTTTTTTCAAAATGGCATACATGAGATTTACATACATGGACCTGGATAATGCATTGATTATTTAATTGTAATGCCCTCTTATAATTAAATCAAATAAAATGTTGGTATGGATTTGGGATTTACCCACATAGACCTGTATAATCCCATATTGAAACACTGATGATAAATGTTTAAATCTTAGCATGCCCATTTAATCTCTCCCAGTTGAAAAATGTACACATCAAAGCTCTATTTTAAAGGCAAAATTGTTGGCCTTTTGGGACATTGCACAGCATATATACAATAAACTCGGTTCAATCCATGGACTAGTGAACACAAAGATTAATGTCAAATGGCTGCTGCCAAGAATTGCCTTGAAAGGCATGGTTGTCATGACTCTTCTTATTGAAATTATAAAACCTTATAGTTGATATTCTAAATAATTATAAAAAGTTTTTCTCACTTAATTAATTAGATACAAATAATAATGGAATATATTAAATAATGATAATGATAATAAATTAATAAACTAAACAAAAATTAATTTAAAATAATAAATATATAACAAATTGATAATATTTTAAAGTTATCTTAATCATTCAAAATAGAAAATAAGAAGAGTTCAAAACAAAATAAAACAAAAAAATAGAAAGAAGATTAAAATAAAGATTTTGTTTTTGTTTACTTAACTTCATTCTCATGTTGGAGATATTAAAAATATTTATCTTTATTCTCATAATATTGTCTTAGAAATGATATCGATTTACAATTGATATTTTTGTTTTAAACATTATCTTGAAGAAAAAAAATTAAAATATATTTTTTTAACATTATCCTAAAGAATATTTTGAAATAACATATACTAGAACTGGCCTGATTGACATTGACTTATCGGGTCAAGCCTATACCTGGACCAACAGGCGTCTTGGGGAGGGTTTGATTCAAGTCACATTAGATAGATTCCTTTGCTCCAACAACTGGACGACCCTGTTCAGTGCTAATCTTCTTGCCCTGCCTAGGACTGTTTCTGACCATAACCCTCTGCTGTTGGTCATGAATGATCATTCTGTTGTTGGACCTTTCCCCTTCCGGTTCGAGATAATGTGGAATTCCCATCCTGATTTCAAGAATAAAATTGTTGAATGGTGGAATATTCCTGTTTGTGGCTCCCCCATGTTCAGGATCTTTTATAAACTTAAACATATCAAATGCATGGTGTGTTAGCGTTTTATAGCTTCGGGAGCTATTTTCCCTTATAGCCAAAGGCTGGTCGGCCTTCATGTTGAAATTAAATTTTTATATTTCTCTTCATCTAAGGTAGCCAACCTTGATGAAGAGTCACCTAGTAGATGAAAGGTCACCTAGTTTGATACATATTCAAGGTGATGATCTTTCATTCAATCATCAAGTTCATTTCCCTTCATTCACACTTTATCTTCAGCAGATATTCGCACATCCAGCAGTAGTCTTTTCCTAGCAGCAGCAGATCAATTTCACTTTTCATAATTTGCATCTATCTGCAGTTCGCCATTCCTACAAGCAGTAGAAGGTTGCACTCTTAGCAGCAGATCTTCATTTAATAGCATCAGATTGCTTTCAAGGAGAAACTTATCCATTTGTATCTTAGCATCTAGGAGAGGTGCTATTATTCTTTGTATCAAGTTCGCCCTTGAGAAGGGTATGATTGTAAAGCAGATTACTGCTCTTATTCTGCACTTTCTGATATATGAGAGATCTATTGTTGCTGGGTTTTTCTCCCTCGAGTAGGAGGGTTTTCCCAGGATAAATGTTGTGTTCTTTGTTCATTGTGTTGCATTATTTTCTGCTTATTCATTTTCTAATCTAAAACTAACATGGTATTAGAGTAGGTTCAAAGGGGAAATCCAATCAGATTTGGCTAAGCAAATGAAATGAAGTTAATCTCTCACGAAATTGCAGGGTGCGTGATCAGAACTGAAGAATGGAAATCTGAGCAGCAGAGGTTGGGAATTGCAGAAAGGTTATATATGGAGGACGTATATTGGCAAGGACTTATTCATTTTTTGACGTGGGGTATTCAACATGTGATTCAATGAAATTATTTCTTCATATCCATGTTTACATTTTGTCTTCCTCTTGAGGCACGGGCTTTTGTAAATTCAGATGAATAATCCAATAAGGACGGCCTTTACTTTGACGTGGGCTTCAGAAATTAAGCGGATTCATCTCATAAAGTTGGGGAGTGCTTATTGGAGGTGTTGTTTCAAATATGATAAAAAGGAGTTGTGTGTGTGCATTTCTAGCTTGGTGTTGTGTTTGATGGTTTTGCAAGATTGGAGTCAATGTTTTAAAGAATGGAGTTGTGTTGATTGTTGAGTGTATACTGTCATTCGGTGATGACTGTGTGGAGATCAAAATCTGAAAGGCATCACTAATTGGATATTTGTAATAAAGAGATAAGTATTTTGTCATTCTATGTAGTTGATAATAATTCAAGCAATAACATTGGGAATAGTGAATCATGTATGCTTCTAACATGGGTATTTTTCTTTGAGATAGTTTAATTCTACGAACTATTACTAATCTCTCTATAATTCTTTCAGGTCAGACCGAGGAGCATAAGGATGATGAGAGATTGCATTCAAGGGAGGAAGAGCTTGATGCATCCTATGAGGAATTCACGCAGGCTGAAGAATGGAGACATAGCTTGCTGCCATGGGACTGAGTTGGTGGCACATAACTGGAGACATCTCTTAAAGAGGAAGAACCTATTCAGGTTGTCATTGTGATCAATTTCTTCGGAAAGGAGGAATTAACTTTCAAAGGGAGTCTAAGAAACCAACAGAAGCAACCTTGGACAAGGAGGTCAAGAGGTTGATACAAGCACTTGGAGCTTCAGAGGGAGTCACATCATCTTGAAGATTTGTTGCAATGTATACTTCTCTGTGACAGAGAAGTATGAGGTGAAAGCCCTTGTTAGTGTATATTTCTCTAAGACGGAGAAGTATGAGGTGAAAGCCCTTGTTAGTGTATATTTCTTTGAGATGGAGAAATATGAGGTGCGAGCCCTTGTTCATCTCTAAAACTGAGAGGAGACGTCATGTTGAGAGACTCCATGACAACAACACGTTGAGAGACTCCGTGATGAACCCTTTGTACTTGTGTTTTTCCACACATGGGAGTAACCATGGTGGACGTCATGTTGAGAGACTCCATGACGACACCACGTTGAGAGACTTTGTGATGGGCACTTGTACATGTGTTTCTTTCCACACACGGGAGTAGCCATGGTGGACGTCATGTTGAGAGACTCCATGACAACATCACGTTGAGAGACTTTGTGATGAACCTTTGTGCTTTCCACAAATGGGTGTAGCCATTATAAGCATCATGTTGAGAGACTACATGACGAGGATATCTGGAAAATACCTCTCTAGCTAAAAGGGAGTGTTAGCGTTTTATATCTTCGGGAGCTATTTTCCCTTAGCCAAACGCTGGTCAGTCTTCATGTTGAAATTAAATTTTTATATTTCTCTTCATCTAAGGGAGTCGAACTTGATGAAGAGTCACCTAGTAGATGAAAGGCTACCTAGTTTGATACATATTCAAGGTGATGATGTTTCATTCAATCATCAAGTTCATTTCCCTTCATTCGCACTTTATCTTCAACAAAAATTTGCACCTCCAACAGCAGTCTTTTCCTAGCAGCAGCAGATCAATTTCACTTTTCATAATTTGCATCTATCTGTAGTTCGCCATTCCTACAAGCAACAGAAGGTTGCACTCTTAGCAACAGATCTTCATTTAATGGTAGCAAATTGCTTTCAAGGAGAAACTTATCCATTTGTATCTTAGCATCTAGAAGAAGTGCTATTATACTTTGTATCAAGTTCGCCCTTGAGAAGGGTCTAATTGTAAAGTAGATTTCTGCTCTTATTCTACACTTTCTGATATATGAGAGATATATTGTTGCTAGGTTTTTCTCCCTCGAGTAGGAGGGTTTTCCCAAGATAAATGTTGTGTTCTTTGTTCATTGTGTTGCATTATTTTCTGCTTATTCATTTTTTTATCTAAAACGAACATGGTGAAAGGTTGGAACAAAAGAGTTTTGGGGGATGTCTTTAAAAAAAAAGAGCTTTAGGGGATAAGTTGAAAACTATCCAAAAGAAGATTGAGGATGGGGATGTCAGCTTTCCAACCTACAACCAGGAGAGAGAGAGAGAGCCGAAGGGAGTGGGAGCAAATTTTAAGGAAAGAGGAAATTTTCTAGAAACAGAAATCTAAAGTTCAATGGCTGCAAGAAGGGGACAAAAATACCTCATTTTTTCATGTTTCCGCTCTAAAACGCAAGAAAAAGAAACAGATAACTAAGCTGCATAATGAGCCCGGGGTTGTGGTCAATATGCCCACTCAGATTGGTCTTTTGGCGGCAGACTATTTCCAGAAGGATTTTTTGGCCCCTGCTAAGGCTCCTAAACTGACTTTGGACAATCTACTGCTAGACCCTCTCTCGACCATCATTACCCAGAATGATAACCTTGGCATCCTCAGTGTTGTCACTCTTGAGGAAGTCTGGATGGCTACTTTCAGCATGGGGGCCTACAAGGCGCCTGGCCCGGATGGTTTCCCCCCAACCTTCTTTTAGAGTTTTTGGGAGATTGTTGGTGGGGACCTTATCTTGGCTGCTTGTGATTTCTTCAAATCCGGTAAGCTTCTCAAACAATAGAACCACACTTTTATTGCCTTAATTCCCAAGATTGTTGATCCTCGGTCTATGTCTAATTTTAGGCCCATCAGCCTATGCAATACCTTTTATAAAATCCTCTCTAGAATCTTGGTGAACCGTCTCAAACCCCCCCTAAATAAAATTATCAGCCCCACTCAAAAATGATTTGTGCCTAGTCGTCATATTCTGGATGCTACTTTAACTACTCATGAATTACTCCACTCAATGGACAGAAACAATAATGCTAGTATGGCCCTCAAATTGGATATTTCAAAAGCATATGATAAGGTGGTTTGGGACTTTATCCCTAGAGTCTTAGCTAAGTTTGGGTTTGACCAATTTGTGGTCAAACTCCTAATGGAATGCATATCTACGGTGAAGTACTCTGTTTTGGTTAATGGGACTCCTTTTGCTTTTTTTAATGCTAGGAGAGGCATCAGACGAGGGGATCCCCTCTCACCCTATTTATTTATCATGATTGCGGATGTCTTAAGCAGGAACATATCTAATCTGTTGTCGGAAGGGTCAATTAAGGGTATTAAGGCTGCCTCTTCTTTGGAACCTATTGTTATGCAACAATTTGTGGATGATACCATTCTCTTTGGGAAAGCCTCTGTGATTGAAGCCAGGAAATGGAAAAATTGTTTCAATAACTATGCTGCATGCTCTGGGAAGTGCATTAACTATAATAAAAGTATGATTTATTTTTTCAACAGCACTCCTACCCTTCAAGCTCGAGTGACTATTGTTCTGGGTTGTATGAGTGACTCTCTCCCTTCAATGTATCTTGGTTTACCCCTTACTGTTAAGGAAGTCACTCATGACTTCTGGAATTTGGTCCTTGAAAGGATCCAAAGGAAGTTGGCAAGCTGGAAAGGTTCCATCCTTAGTCATGCTGGCAAACTGCAGCTCCTTTCTACAGCTCTTCAAGGGATCCCTATTTACTTCCTTTCTATTTTCAAGATCCCCAGATGCTGATAAGTTTGAAAAAATTCAAAGGAATTTCCTATGGTCGGGGACCGAGGAAAAGAAGAATTTTGCTCTGGTTAAATGGGACAAAGTTTGTAAACCTAAACATTGTGGTGGGCTTGGGATAAGGAATATCCTTTGTACCAATAAGGCTTTGATTGCCAAGGTGGTTTGGGACCAACTAAGAAATAGGAAAGATTGGTGCAAGATTATGAACGCTAAGTATCTTCACAATAGACCTTTGATCAACTGCCTCTCTGATGATCATCCTTCAGGTTCCTTGGCTTGGAAGAACATTGCAGTTTGCAAGGGCTGCTTAGGGCAGGGATGAAATGGAAGATAGGAAATGGTAACTGTATCAGATTCTGGGAGGACCCTTGGTTATTTGACACCCCTCTGGCACACTCTGACTTTAGGAATCTACTGAGACTGGCACAACGTTTCTTTGGTGTTTACATTAGAGATTACATCCTTGGCCTACAAGGTGCCAAGAAGTGGAATGACCTGGTTCTTTGCTGCCCTCTGTCTCCTGAGCTGGGTCTCCTAGCCAAGGCCCTGCAGGAACTGCTTTCCCTTACTAGATTACCATTAACCAACATGGTGGATGAATTCTTCTAGACTCATGATAACCAGGGTGATCTTTTGGTTAAAATGGCTTACAATCTGCTGTCGGACCAGGGTGTGGTCCTTGATCTCTAGAAGTAGGTTTGGAACAAACACATGATCCCGAAAATATATTTTTTCTGGTGGACTGCCTACCATAACAGGATTCTTACTTAGGACAATCTGAGGAGAAGGGGATTCTAGATCCCTAACAGGTGTTGTTGTGCAAGTGCAATGAAGAATCTATGGACCACTTACTACTACACTGCTCATTTGCTGTTGGTGTGTGGGAGTTGGCTTTGGAGCGATTGGGCACTTAGTGGACTGTGTAAGGACATTAAATCCTTTATCTTGAGCTGGTCTGGACCTTTCATTCACCCCTTACCTCGTGAGATCTGGAACCAGGTCCCCCCATTATTTTTTGTTGCTTGTGGAAAGAGAGGAACAATAGGATATTCATGAATATTGAGATGAGCCCGAAGGAGGTGTTTGGTATAGGGTCAAGCTCATCGCGGAAAACATTTCGCTCTTCAAAGGGAAAATCTTAGATAAAGGCCCGACTGAGTGGGAAATTAATATGGCTAAAGCTTGGCATCAAAATCTTGATGCCAATTCCTTTGACAACACTAGATCCCAGGCTAGACAGGACACTGTCTGAAACCTTCGGACCCAACTTAATTTGATGGGCGCCAGCAAACTGTGGCAAGCATGGAGGTTTAATCGACCGCGGGGTAATTTCGCGGGTTGGTTACCGGGGATTGGAATCCAATCTTTATGATTGCGAAGCAAGAGCGCCACTAAAGGGCATTCTTAGTCGTCACCATGGGAATTGAGAATCTACATATAGAAGGCTTAGATTCTAAGTCTATTATCAATGTTGTTAATCTTGGTAGATTATCGATGGAGTAATCGTTGTAGACCTTTTCACACATCGCCCATTGCAAATGGAACCCCTTGTTTTCGTCTGGCCAAACCGCTAATCACCGCCTTTACAAATGAGGAGTTTGAGTTTTGAGTAATTACCCGAGCTTAGAGAATTCAAGCCTAAACTGCATAGACATCATGGAAGTGCTCGGTTGTCCGGAAGATGAGGATCGCCCTTATGCTTTGAGTCAATTCCCACACCTATTTTTGGGGATTTTGTTTTTTTGCTTTTTCTATTTTTGGCATTTTTGGACCAAATCTGAATTTCCTACTTTTAAGTTTTTCTATTTTAGAGTGCCAAGGTCTTGCAAGTAACAGTCAACGTTTCCACCTTTAGACTAAAAAAGAATGAAAATCAAGCAAAAATCAAAAATCACATGGCAAAGGTTTGTGTAGGTGATCCAAGAATCCAAGCATGGCCTTCAAGTCTAAGTAGCCGAACGGTAATGCAGTAATGGTACCAGACGCTGGTACAATTAATTTTTTGGTGTGGGTACGTTTGGGTACGTCCATACATAAAATGTATAAAAATCATAGATATAGACATATTTGCAGCCTAAAAAAGTAAAAACAAGAAGTAAATTTAGAATACCACATATCATGCATTATTGCATATGCTAAACAAAACTTAGAACTACCATAAATATAACAAATCTGAAATACCATTATACTAAATTAATTTGATATCAAATTTTCAAAACTTGAATGTTACGATAGGTATATAATTATATCGAATTCATTGTTCGTTGGTTCAACATTTAAAACAAACTCAAAGTAATAGTTAATACAATTAATGATAGACATTATATGGGTCATTAGGAAGATTAAGAGCAACATCATCATTGACATTAGATGATCTAGGTAAATTAATAGAACCACATGCAGCCCCGCTAGCACTCTCATTGGAAGCATGCTGGATATCTGACTCCACAGTGTCAGAAAGTAAAGATTGTGTGGCAGCTGAAAAATCCAAATCAGTTCGCTCTGGATCTACATCCCACAACCTCGTGCCTCCTTCCTTATACTCATTCTTTTTATGAGTAAGAAGGCGCAAGTTGGAATGCACATAAACAAGCTCTTCCGCCTTACTTGCTGCCAATCGGTTGCGTTTCACTGAGTGGATAAAGGAGTATGTACTCCAATTTCGCTCAGCTGAAGAGGAACTAGCAACCTATTGAAACAAAGTGAGAGGAACTTATAATTATAAAGCTGTAAATCAAACTTTAAATTTGAAGTTAACCATTTTATTATTTTTAAAATAGTAAACAATATAATTTAGAGAGTGCAATAAAAACTAAGTAACTTACTTGTGATAAAACTTTGATCGCAAGAGCTTGGAGATGTGGTGTTGTAAAGCCATTGACATACCACCAAGAATGAGCATCCATCCTATACTTGTCAATTGAAGCACCAATACTTTGATTTTCACCAGCTACAAAATCAGCAAACTCAGCTCTAACTAAATACTCTGTTTCTTGATCGGGGAAGAGTCTACCAAGTGCTTTCCTACACCCCATACCAACTTCTAGATCTGAATATGGTTGCACTCTTGATGGCAAAGCAAGAATCTCATCACTATAATACTTGGGAGTCAATGCAAATGCAAGAAGATGTAGAGGGGTGGTCATTTTGTTCCACCGCTCAACACAAATTGTTTGCACCTCTTTGAAGAAAGTTTCTTCAGGATCTTGCTCTTTTTCGTTGATGATGATTTTCATTTGCTCAATCATTGTATCAATGCCATCATATACCTCTCCCAAACATGGCTTATCCATGTCAGTAAAACGGATCATACTCATGATGGGCTCAGTGAATCTAAGAAGATATTCTGCTCGTTCCCACCAAGTGTCATCTAGGATCATCCGTTTTACATTTGTTGCCCTTTCAGTATTGGATTGCCTCCATAGTGACCAACTTTGACTAATAACCATGCTAGAAAGTGCCCCCCGCACCTTCACAAGTCTCCTCAAGACAATCGTGTTTGATGCAAATCTAGTTTCTGCAACCTATTCAAAAATTTAAAATTAAAATAAAAATATAAATAAGACATGCTTGAGTTTAAAAAATAAAATAGTAATTACTAAAGTGAAATGTAAAATTTAAAAGTTGAAGTGTTTCAATTACCTTCAACAACTCTAATGCTGAAAATGATCTAAAAATGGCATGTGACATTTGATGGTTTGTGATGAACATTTGGATCTCTTCAGCTTCAGCATACATTTGTTTGATCCAATTTATTTTCGCACCCAACTTTTGTAGCATGAGGTTAAGAGAGTGAACAGCACAAGGTGTCCAAAATATGTGCTCAAATCGTGTCTCAATCAACATGCCTGCAGCTCTACAGTTCTTTGCATTGTCTGTTACTACTTGGATAACATTTTCAGGACCCACATCTTGAATGCACTGTATAAGGATGTTAGCAATAAATTGTGCATCCTTCACTTGTCCTTCACAATCCACGGCTTTCAAAAACATTGCCCCTTTAGGGCACACTGCAATCACATTGATTAATGGCCGGTTTTTGACATCCTTCCATCCATCAGAAATAATTGACACCCCTGTTTTTTTCCATGAATTTCTAATGGGAATCAATGCATTGTTTATGCCTTTTACCTCCTTTGCTAGTAAGGTGGTACGCACCTTCTCATAACCTGGCCCTGTGTACCCTTGTGGACAGTCACTTGCCTTTCTCAACATATCCTGCCAATATGGTGATCTTACAACATTAAATGCCAAACCGTTTGCATATACACATCTTGCAACGGCTTGATCTGCAAGGTCTCTAGCTTCAAGCTTAAATGCAGTTTCTAATGGCCCCTTGCTTCTCTTCACACCAACAGGATCATCTTCACTTCTACCCAAAAATGGGTGGCTCTCTACTACAACATCATCAAAGTCACTATGTGTTGGAGAAGGAGGAGGCCTCTTTGATCCCCTTCCACTTCCACTTCCTCCTCCTCTCAGCAAAGGATGGTTTGTGGCATGACCAGCTCTTGCATCTGCTTCCTCTTGCTCTTTAATATATGCTGCTACTTTGTGAGGATGTAACCTTTTACCATTTTCTCCTGCACATACATTGATTCCTTGTCGAGGAATGGCACATAAATGGAATTTCACACGACTGTATGAGCTAGTATACTGAACTTTACAATGATTGCATATCCAAACAAATGTTCCTCCCCCTTTAATTTGTCGTATAATTTGTACATATTTCCATAGAGGTGAATTTGGGTCGGTTTTAAAGGTGGGTCCATCAATAGAAGCAGAACTGGTTGCCATTATATTTCCTACAAAAAATTCAAAAAATAGTTATTGAATATTGAACAATAAATGTTAAAAACATATAATGCAAATATCAGCATTATGATTAAATAGTAAATACAATTATGCAAAATACTTCAATATTTATTACTAAAAATAACAATTTAAATTAATAAACGTTTAATAAATAATATGTAATTACTAATTAATATAATTACAATTTAATAATTTATATTTATAATTTTAATTTTAAATTATAATTGATTATTATTTATTAAAATAAAAAATAGCAACATAAATAAATTTTAACATTAAATAAACAAAATAATAATTAGATTTATATTTATTATTTACATTTAGTTTTAAATTTTAAAATTTAATTATATTAAAATACTAAAATAAATTTAATTTTTTATATATAATAAAATTATAAATGTAAAAACATTAAATTGTATAATATTAAATATTATCACAATAACAAATTTTTATTGTGATAATATTTAATATTATACAATTTAATAGTTAATAGTTAATATTTAATAAATAAACTAAAATTAAAAAATAATAATAGTTAATAGTTAATAAATAAACTAAAAATAAAAAATTATAACTATTATAAATTTTTAAACTATGGAATATAAACTATAAAAAAAATTCGATTTCTCAAAATACCTAAAAATGGTCGGCACAGCAAACTGAACCAGAGGAAACGCGTGAGATCGACGTGAGATCAGAGATGGCTTCAGTCAATGGCGTGTTCTTCTTGCGCGACCAGAGGAAAAATACGCGCGACCACGGCTGTGTATTTGCAATGGCAGACGAAAAGTCGAAAACAATAAGCAAAACGTGCGGCCGAAAACAATGCAAATAGGTTAGGGTTTTTTATTTAACCATTCGAAGTCGCAAAAAGTTTTCGAAAACCACGCCAGAATCGGAATGAAATTGCCACGTCACCAAAAAAACGGCATGATTCGAGGAAAAATCGGTGGGATTCGTGGAGACGTTTTTCAACAAAAATCTGAACCCCTGCTCAATCCGCAGGTTTTAACCAATCATGAAAACGTATCCGGCATTCTAATCGCCAGGTGGTAAAGGGGTCAATTTCGTAACATAGCTTCAAGTTCATCCAAGAGGAAATGTCAAAAAGAATTTGGCTAGACCAAGTTGAAGTCCGCCATGTTCAAGATGCACTTGTCAAGACTCCTTGAAAGTCCGCCATGAATGGTCAAAACAATCATGAAGTCCACCTGGAAGATGATGGAAATGTCTAGCACATAAGAAAGTCCACCCTTGAAGAGAATGCCAAAAAAAATTCAAAATCCACCTAGGCATCAAGGAGTATGTGGCAAGAACTTCTTGAAGTCAGCCCAACATATTGGAAAATGAGCCTCAAAGTCCGACCTAGGTGAAGGGAAGAATGTGGAAAGACACCTCCAAAGTCCGCCATGCTCATGATCAAGACAAGGATGAAGTCCACTTGGAGGAAGGAGGGATAGAAGACATGGTAAGAAGAATGCAAAGTCCTACCCCATGCTAAAGAAGGATGCCAAACAAGTTCAAAGTCCTTCCAACACTTGAGAGAGAAGATGTCTTGCCTATGTAAAGTCCCCGCATTGATGGATGCAATATCAAGCAAGACTCCAAAGTCCGCCCTTGGCTTGAATGATGTTTGTCCAAGGCAATGAGAAGTCCGCCCTAGCTCCAAGATGAAATGGCAAAGCACGAGTCGAGTCTGCCCATGAGGAGATGTCAAAGATGAAGTCAAAGTCCTAGACAAGAAGAAAATTTCCAAGTGCTAGCAAAGTCCGCCATGCCAAAAGGGAGTATGGAAAGAAGACTATGAAGTCCGCCCTTGCATTTGGAATGAAAGTCATGAAGTCTGCCTTACCTTGGAGACATTTGGAAAAACATTTATGAAATCTGCCATCTCTTGGAAAAAAACATCAAAAAGTCCGCCACCTCTTGGAAAGGTATCAATGAAGTCCGCCCTTGCATCTTGGCAAGTAGACTCTGAAGTTCGCCTAGAATATGGAAGAAAATTCTTGAAGTCCACTTCAACCTTGGATAGACACAAGGAAACTCTGACTTGTCTAGAAGGGAGAACGCCCAAGGTACTTTGAAGTTCGCCATAAGGAAAGAATGTCAAGAGTATTCTAAAGTCCCACTCCTGGGCAACATAGTCCAAGCAAGGGACAAAGTCCTGGGCCAAGACTAGTCCATAGCCAGAAAATCCAATTTTCCCCGATCAAGGTATCCAAACAAGAGGGAAAGTCCCACCTTTGGCATAAAGAGGATGGCAAGATCAATGTAAAGTCCGCCAAGGTTAGAAACAAACATGGTAAAATTTGCCAAGAGGAAACAAAAAATGGCTAAGTGTGGAATTTTCCTACAACAAAATAATCAAATTTTGACTAAGTGTTGGAAAGAAAATAAGAAGAATGAAGAGGAATAAAGAGGAAAAGTAAAGAGGAAATGAATAAAATCCTTGTCCAAGGATGGAGTCTACCCTACTTAGCACAAGCCAAATTTAGAATTGAAGGCAAATCCATAGGCAAAGTTCATTCGAGAATAGAGATGGCCAAAATCTTGGCTAAGTGTTGAATGGTTCACATGAAGGTGTTACAAAATGAAATTGAATAGCCAAAATTTGGCTAATTATGGGAAATTCTTCACAGAGAAAGTTCCCATTTCCTCCATTGTGGCAAAAGCACAGGGGAGTTCCTCTCCAAATTCAAGGCACTTGGAGGAATTTAGAGCAATCCAGAAAGAAAGAATAACTTCAAGTCTAAAGATGTGCTCCAAGGCGAGACTTCCAATACAGGTGAGAAGAAGAAATCAAAGTCTCAAAGCGAATCCAAGATCAAAGCTAGGAAGGAACAAGTGCAAAGGATAGAGTCATCGGCAAGGAAAATATTCTAAGGCACGCATGTGGAAGAAAAATAAAATGACCAAGGAAGACATCCAACACATTGAGGTGGCGCCTTTTGTTATCTTCCAAGAACCAATCAAATATTCCAAATCAACATGCAACTTGATCTCTTTCTATTTATTTTGGTTCATATTTAGCGTATGACAAGTGTCCCTGAATGTAATTTTCTTATTGGTCGAGAAAGGAGTTAGTTGTGACCAACCCTAATTAGGGTTTTATTTTAATCTCAACCGTTGATCCTAAATCAATCTTGGCCATTGAATTGTAATTGAAGAGCCTATAAATTGAGCTCTCCCCTCATTTGTAAAGTGTGGAGAAAGTGTATGAGATTGTTGCGTTTTGCTACTTCCGATAATAAAAGCTCTTATGCATGATTTGCTTTGAATCCCTTTTATTGTCAAGTGATTTGCAAGGTTGCATAACTTCTTCAACATTAGATTAGAACAATAGATAGAATTAGATTAGAATTAGATAGAATTTGCTTTGAATGTTTGTTAAGTGAATGCAAGATTTGATAGTATAGATTTATGGTGAAACATTGTTCATACTTTCTTTGGATGGATGATTTTCATTCAATGCGTAAAGTTCGCTTGAGCTTGTGATTGTGGATGCTTAACTTTAGTCTTATTCAAGACATGAAAATTATTATCACACCCTTTGAAGATTAAACGCACTTTGTGTAGTTGTCCTGTGGAGGCTAAGCAAAGCGTGGTTACCAGTTTCACCTAATCTTTACCATCTCTTGAATTCCTAGGAATAGATTAGAACCTCTAAACCCTCATCCTTTTTGCACTTTTTGAAATCTCAAACTGAAAATCCCAAAAGAAGAAGCATTCAATGTTCAATCCGTCTAAGTCCTGAACTTGTGAAGAAATTGCTTAACGTAAGTCCCTTTTTGTATTACCAGAATATCACAACACCCATTGAGCTTATCCACACGTCAAGACCTGACAAAAGAAACCTTGGAGTCGCCATATGATCTTCTTGCAATCTTAGCATACGTGGTGATTTTGTTCAAGAGAGGATAGAGTGTCTTTGGACATTTTATTCTCGGTGGTGTCTGTGGATGATAAAATGTACACCGACAAGTACTAAAGACATTTTATTAGAGATAAAACATTTTGTGTCTAAGTTGAATTTGAAGATTGCTACCCACATTTACTTGGAGGGTAATCAAGTGGTCGATGCTTTGGCTAACCTTGGCACCCATTGGAAAGTTTCTAAGCATAAATTTGGGATTGTTGGCGAATTAACCAACACCTCGAGTAGAAGGTTATGAACAGCCTATGCACACCACGCTAAATGAGTGCTCTTCAAATTATGGAGGGGAAGCTCCCTCGCTATGCGTTTTGACAAATGTACCGGCAAAGGGAAAATAAGCTAAAACTATGTCCTGTCTTTTTGTTTCAGCTGCTAGAGGCACAAGGCTTTCTTGAAAGAACTTACACGTTGCAGCTGAGTTTTCTCTGGTTTTGCAAATCAACTAAACTACAACTTATATCTATCCAATCTCCTCAGGAAAACAGAGTAAGAGGAAACGGAGCAAGGTATGACTATCGGACGATAAGCATGTTTAGACTCTCTACTTGAGGGCAAGGTGGCACAACTATCATCTCAATCTAAACAAGCTTATTGGATACAACAGATTTAAGAATTCACTAAGACGATCTTATGGAACCCTGTGTGGCATAACACTTGATCGAAACAGCAAAGCCTTCACAAAACAGCCTTTATCTTTATAATTTCACGAAACCCTATGTGGCATAACCTTCGATTATATTGATAAAGATTTCACAAAACAGATTTATCGCTGCAACTTCTCGAAACCCTATGTGGCATAACGATCAATCACAATGGTAAATTAACACAAAACAGCCTTATCACCTCAATCTCTTGGAACCCTATGTGGCATAACAATTGATTTCAATGATAAAGATGCTCAAACAGATATACCTAAACTATGGAAAGAATTCAGCATTACAATCTTTCGAAACCCTATGTGGCATAACAATCAATTGCAATAGTGAAGACACATGAACAAATACCAAAAAGAGCAATATTGAGGGCAAGGTAGGCACAGCATATATTTCTCTCTCAAGCAAAAGTTATTTACAAATGAGCGTAAGCTCTTATTTATATACATCAAGGTGTAGGGAACCCTAAAATCACCTTGTGTTATCTATAGTTCCTGCAATGCATGCAAGCAATGCGCCAAACCCTAATTAAGTAAACTATACAGTCAACTGGGAAACTACCCTCAGTTTAACTGAAACATCTAATCTAAAAATGGACAATTGTGCGAGCATGCAAGTCCTTATTGAAAGCAAGTTAACTGGAAGACTAACATCAGTTAACGTAAAACCCTAAATAAAACTCCAAGTGTGAAGGGCGAATCTCAGAATAGATATGCATGTGATGACAACTTCGAGTTAACTGGAAAGGGTAACACCCAGTTCAACTCGTGTGCGTAATGTCTATCCCCGAAGTAGGAACCGGTGTCTT